>PVJN01055037.1:0-13216 GCA_004026805.1 Lasiurus borealis | reverse complement strand
GGAGCCTCTCGTCTCTCCGCTGCAGCGTGAGTGCTGATCACCGGGGAGCCCCGGGCTCCGGGCCGCCACCAGGATGGTGGGCGAGAGCCCCTACCTCATCTCCGACCTGGACAAGCGGAGCCGGCGGCGGCGGTCCTTCGCGGAGCGCTACGACCACAGCCTGAAGACCATGATCCCCGTGAGGCCGTACGCCAGGTAACGCGGAGGCGGGGGGACGGTGGGGAGGTGGGGGATGGGGGAGGGGGGCAGGCCCGGCTTCCAAGCACCGTTTCTGGTCATCAGAGGAGTGGGCACTGCCGCTGCTCCCCATGCTGTGCCCTATACGCTCGTCCTTCTGTCTCCCCATGCGCCCATCCTTCAGTCTATCCACCCATCCTTCAGTCCATCCCCCCACCCATCCACCCATCCATCCTCCAATTGTCCACTCACCCATCTGTCTACTCACCCACCATCCACCATCCATCCACCCATCAATTGTCCACTCACCCATCTGTCTCCTCATCCACCATCCATCCTCCAACTGTCCACTCACCCACCATCCATCCATCCACCAATTGTCCACTCACCCATCTATCTGTCACCCATCCATCATCTATTCATCTCTCCATCCATTCTCCAATTGTCCATTCATCCATCCATCTACCCATCCTTGATTCATCCATCCACCCATCCATCCATCCATCCATCCATCCATCATCTGTCTGCCCGCCCACCCTCGCACCCACCGTCAATGCATCCACCATTAGTCTTGGGGAGCCCTCGCTCTTTGGCCCTCCTGTCCTTGGTGAGAGGGAGACAACAGCTGGTGCCAGGAGGGGCTCAGCAGCTCCCTGGGACACGCGGTGTTGGCTCCACCCACACACCCACTCACACACACACACACACACACACACACTCACACTCACACACACCCCCTCCCCCCTCCACACACACACACACACACACACACACACACACACACACCGGACTCACACAATCCAAAGAGCAGAGACGCGGTAACATCCAGTGAAGCAGTGAGGAGTGATGCCTCTCCAGCACTTCCTGCCTTTGTTAGTAAGATAACGGACAGGAACGCCTGCCACCGAATGTTCAATCCCGTCCACCTCATAGCACACCTGCAACACTCCCGAAAGGGCCACAGTTGGCTCCCTGGAGCCGGTCTGGTCACAGGGCTGCAGAGGACCGCGGGGCGCCCACCGGCTGAGCGTGGCTGAGGTCTCACTCGTTGGGAATGCCCGCCAGGGATGGAGGGCCGGGCCCGGCGCCCCGGGACATGGCGCCTCTGTCGTCCTAGGCTGGCACCCAACCCCATGGACGACGCGGGGCTCTTCTCCTTCGCCACGTTTTCCTGGTTCACGCCGGTGATGGTGAAGGGCTACCAGCACACGCTGTCCGTGGCCACTCTGCCCCCGCTGTCGCCGTTAGACTCCTCGGACACCAACGCCCAGAGGTACCGGGAGTCCCCGGGTCACCTCAGGAGAGGAGCGCGCCCGGGAAGGGACGGGGAGCCCCCCAGGGGGGGGTCCCCATTTCCCAGGCGTGGAAACCGGCCCCACGGGTCCTGGTTGGCCCCTCTCGGTGGCGGAGACGGGGACCCAGCTGCCTGACGGGGCCCAGTGTCTCGGGAGGTGAGGACCTGGGCGGGTGGAGGAGCTGGTGGGGAGCAAGGACGGCCTGGGAGCTGCAGCCGAGGCTCTGGCCACGTGGCTGGGTGTCCCCGTGACTGCGGGGGCCCTCCCCCGGGACAAGAGCGGCCGGGATCCCGCTGTGTCTGTGCTGGGGACCCCCTCGGGCCCCTGCAGGGGACCTTCTGCCTAGATCTCCATCGAAAGCCGCACCCTGTTTTTTAAAAATAGATTTCTATTCATTTCAGAGAGAGGAAGAGAGAGAGAGAGAGAGGGAGGGAGGGAAGGAGAGAGAGAGAGAGAGAGAGAGAGAGAGAGAGAGAGAGAAGAGAGAGATGTGAGATATGTTGATGGCAGCAGTTCTCAACCTGTGGGTGTGACCCCTTTGGGGGTCGAACGACCCTTTCACAGGGGTCGCCTAAGACCATCGGAAAATGCAGATATTCACATCACGATGCATCACAGTAGCAACATTTCATGGTTGGGGGTCACCACCCCATGAGGAACTGTATGCAAGGGTCGTGGCCTTAGGAAGGTTGAGAACCGCTGGTCGATTGGTTGCCTCCCACATGAGCCTTGACCAGAATGGAACCTGCGGTCCTCTACCCACTGAGCTCCCCCGGGCAGGGCCGGCCCCACTCCCTTTAAGAGACGCGCCCACCAAAGAGGCCCGAGCAGCCAGCAGCCGGCGAAGGCCCCCCCCCCCCGCTTCCCTCTCCCCCTCCGCCTCCCCCGCGCAGGTTCCGGGCGCTCTGGGACAAGGAGGTGGCCAGGGCGGGCCCCGAGAAGGCCTCCCTGGGCCGCGTGGTCTGGCAGTTCCAGCGGACGCGGGTGCTCATGGACATGGTGGTCAACGTGCTGTGCGTCCTCATGGCGGCCATCGGGCCGGTGAGTGCCTTCCGCCTGGTCCCGGGCCCCGGCCGAGGGAGAAGCAGCTCCTGGCTCCCCGACATTGCCGTGACCTCTGAGCTCCGGGGTGGGGGGGTGCATTTCCATGAAGGGAGTCCCCGCCAAGCCCAGCGGCGGCGGCTGCCGGAATTAATTACCGAGTTTGCCGCCGGGGCCGGTGTGGGGGCATCACGGGGGCCGCCCGCCTGCCTCACCCCAGCGCCCTCTCCTCTCTCCTCCCCCCGCCCTTGCCGCCCGGCAGACGGTCCTCATCCACCAGATCCTCCGGCAGACGGAGAGCGCCACCCGCAGCGTCTGGGTGGGCGTGGGCCTGTGCGTGGCGCTCTTCGCCACCGAGTTCACCAAGGTCCTCTTCTGGGCCCTGGCCTGGGCCATCAACTACCGCACGGCCATCCGGCTGAAAGTGGCCGTGTCCACCCTGGTCTTCGAAAACCTCGTGTCCTTCAAGACGCTGACGCGCATCTCCGTGGGCGAGGTGAGCCGGCGGGGGGTCCGCCGTGCCCCTGGAGGGGAGCAGCCGCCTCCCGGGCCCGGGTCCTGCCCGCCAGGCCCCGTCTCCCCACCGGGTGAGGCGGGGACCTGGGGCAGGAAGACACTGGGGAAGGGGGCTCCAGCGTGCTCCTTCCCGCTGGAGGACTTGGGGTCTTTGTCCAGCTGGGTGCAGGGGTCCCCTCGTCCCATCGCTCTGACTGACAGTGCGGACACAGAGCCGGCCGGCTGCAGCCGTGGGTCACACTGACTGGCCGGTACCCCTGCGGTTCCAGGGCCGCAGTGCTTGGGGTGCCACGGCCCTGATAAACACTGTGTCTGGGTGGCTTCAGAGTTGACATTTTCTTTCTTTTTTAAAAAAAGATTGATTCATTTTTAGAGAGAGAAGAGGGAGGGAGGAAGAGAGGGAGAGAGAGAAAAAGAGCGAGAGAGAGAGAGAGAGAGAGAAAGAGAGGGAGGAAGAAAGAGTGGGGGGAGAGAAGGAGGCAGGGAGGGAAGTAGAGAGAGAGAGAGACAGAGATAGAGATAGATAGAGAGAGAGAGGCCTCAGTGTCACTGACCCCCCGCCCGGACCCCGGCTCTCTGTCAGGTGCTCAACGTGCTGTCCAGCGACAGCTGCTCCCTCTTCGAAGCCGCCCTGTTCTGCCCGCTGCCGGCCACCATCCCCATCCTCATGGTCGTGTGCGCCATCTTCTCCTTCTTCATCCTGGGGCCCACGGCTCTCGTCGGGATAGCCGTCTACGTCATCTTCGTCCCCATCCAGGTGACCCTGTCCGGCCGGCCGGCCCCGAGGGGCGCCCACAGATGGGCTTGCTTTTCTGGACATCATGCCATCATTTTAAAAATTTATATATATATTTCTATTGATTTCAGAGAGGAAAGGAGAGGGAGAGAGAGAGAAAAAGAGACAGAGAGAGGACCATCGATCAGCTGCCTCCTGCACACCCCACCCTGGAGATCAAGCCCCTAACACGGGCCTGTGCCCTGACCGAGAATCAAACCCTGACCTCCTGGTTCAATGAGCCATGGCGGCCGGGCACAGTTTAGTGGTTGTTTAAACTTCAAGGTGAATGAATGCCTTCAGGGTGGCGGGGGGGGGGGGGGGTGAGGCACGCTCCCCCAGTTTGTCAAAGTCGCCGACACCGCCTTAGCATCCTGGTGAGCTAGTATTTACACGCCAGCCCTGGCCCTGGCCCCTGGCCCCCCCAGACGCCGGTGGCCAGTGAGAATGCCGGGCCAGCCTCCCCCGGGCCTGTCCCGCCCCCAACTCCAGCCTCAGGGGGGCGGGTGGGGGTGGGGGTGCAGGCCGGCTGGGCCCACCCTGCACCCGGAACACGGCACTGGCCCCTCGCCCCCAGGTGTTCATGGCGAAGCTCAACTCGGCGTTCCGACGGTCGGCCATCTCCATGACGGACCAGCGGGTGCAGACCATGAACGAGTTCGTCACCTGCATCAAGCTGATCAAGATGTACGCCTGGGAGCGGCCCTTCGCCCAGACCATCCGGGGTAGGCGGCGCCGCTGGGGGGCTTCCCGAGGGCTTCCGAGGTTCCCGGCCGGCGTTCGGAGGGGCCCCGAGCGCCCCGGGAGCTTCCGGCACAGAAGCAGCACCCGCGCTGGGAGCGGCTCAGCCGGCGGCACCGTGCGGTCAGCCTGGGCTGGGGTTGTGGGTGCCGGCGCTGACCACTGAGCTCCCTTTCACAGAAACAGCCCCCGAAACACGGTGAGCAGAGGAGCAGCCTCGAGCTATTTCCTTGACTTAGATTTCCACACTCACACACGAAGCACACTCACACGCATACGTGCTCACACACTCATAAGCACTCAGATGCACACATGCACTCCCACACAGATTCATACACATTCATATGCACATACACTCTCACACACATTCTCACGCACACTCATACTCATACACACATATATGCACTCATGTACACACACACCATCTCTCTTACATACACACTTGTACACACTCACACACTGACACGCATTGACACGCTCAAAAGCACTCACATACACACACATACATAGACTCACACACACTCATATGCACACACAGGCACACACACATGCATTCATGTACACATTCACACACCATCTCTCTTACATACACACTCTTGTACATGCTCTCACACACAGTGACACACACTCATAAGAACTCACATGTACTTGTACACATTCTCACACGCACACACTCATATGCACTCATGTACACACACACACACACACACACACACATAAGTCCCTCGGTGCCTGCAGAGCCCCCTCCTCCGTGGGTGGCCCCCGGCTGGCGTGCCTCCCACAGATAAGAGGCTCCACCGTCTGCACTTCTCTCCCTGAGACGCATGGAACCCCCGAACCCTCTCCACCACTTCTCTATGCAAATCTCACCGCAGGCGCATTTGCATAATTGCCTCCGGCCCCTCAGGTGCTTGGCGGGTTAATGACCTGAGCTGCTGACTGCGGGCTCCCGGGTCTACAATTACCCTCCCGGTGGCGTGTAATTGGGCCTGCAGCTGTGCGCTGTGCTGAGGGGTGGCCTCAGAGGACTGCTCCCGGCTGCCCGGGCAGGGACCCGGTGGGCCCGCTGGCCGCCCCGGGGACCCACACGGAGACCCAGGAAAGCGTCCTGGGCCCTGACCTCCCTTCCAGACGCCGGCCTGACTCGAACGCATTTGGTTTCCGGCGGCTGCATTCCACCCCACCCAGGTCAGGGCCGCTCAAGTCCAGACCCATTGGCCAATTTGCCCCTGTGCACCGAGGCCAGGGGACGGCACCCACCCCCAGCGAGAGGCCCCTGTGTGTAGGGTGAGGGACAGCCCGGTGGCTGGCGCGGCTCCGGGGGCACCCGTCAACCCCCGCACCCCGAGGTCGTGGCTCGGTTCCCAGCAGGGGCCGCCGGGGAGGCAGCGGTGGATGTGTCTCTCTCTCCCGCTCCTTTCCTCTCCCTCTAAAATTTAATTTTTAAAAAAATCTTAAAAAAAAAAAAGATGAGTCGAAACCAGTGTGGCTCAGCGGATAGAGCATCCGCCTGAGGACTGAAGGGTTCTGGGTTCAATTCCGGTCAAGGGCATGTACCTTGGTGGTGGGCACATCCCCAGTGGGGGGCGTGCAGGAGGCGGCTGATCGATGTATCTCTCATTGATATTTCTGGCTCTCTATCCCGCTCCCTTCCTCTCTGTAAAAACATCAATAAAATATATATTTAAAAAAATAATAATAAAAAGATGAAGGGCGAGCTAAGCCAGAAAATGGCTCCAAAGAAAGCGGGCAGGCTCTGCTCCGGAGCATGTGGGCGTGGCCTGCTGCCCCCCATCCACAGCGGGACTTAGGTCCGCTGAGGCTCTGGTGGCCCCGGCGCCCTCTCATGGAGGCACACAGCCCCTCCAGGCCCCACCTGCTCCCTCTGGGCTCCGGTGGGCAGCACCCTCACCACGGCGCCGCCTGGCCCCCGAGGGAGCCCGAGGGGAGGGCTCCCCCCACCCCGATGCAGGTGGGGCATGACCTTGGGAGCCCCGCCCCCTCCCGGCCTCGGCCAGCGCCGGCTCAGTGCCCGGACTGTGTGCCTCGTCCGTCCGTCCGCACCCCTCGGCATGACCCTTACCCCCGGGCTCCGAGGTGGGCGGGGCGGGCCTGCGGCTGAGGCCGGGCCTGTGCTCCGTCCGTCCGCAGACATCCGGCGGAGAGAGAGGAAGCTGCTGGAGAAGGCGGGCTTCGTGCAGAGCGGCAACGCGGCGCTGGCGCCCATCGCCTCCACCATCGCCATCGTGTCCACCTTCACCTGCCACATCCTGCTGCGGCACAAGCTCACCGCCCCCGTGGTAAGGGGCGCCCGCCTCCGCCTCCGCCTGCCCCGGCCCCGGCCTCGGCCACCCGGAGACATGGGGGGGGGGGGCAGGCGCACGGCGAACACCCAGTGGGTCCGCGGCGGGGAGAGGGGCACAGTTAATGCTGCAAGGCAACCTGCGTGCTCCAAGGCCAAGGGGCTCCGAGCCGCAGGGTGACGGCCCAGCCCAGCAGACACAGAGCCACCTGGGGGGAGGGGGAGGGGAAGGCAGAGGGGGAGAGCTGGGCGTCCTGACCCCTGTCCCCCTCCCACCCACCCCCCTCGGCAGGCGTTCAGCGTGATCGCCATGTTCAACGTGATGAAGTTCTCCATCGCCATCCTGCCCTTCTCCGTGAAGGCGGCGGCCGAGGCCAGCGTCTCCCTGCGGAGAATGAAGGTATAGCTCGGCTGGGTGAGTAGGGCAGAGGGGTCCCCTTTCTGGGTGGAGGGCGGGCCCCTGGCGAGGGGGGACCTGGGGAGAAGGCCCCTGGGAGGTGGGGTGCACGCCTGCAGTAAGAGGGGGGCAGGCAGCGTTGCTTCCTGGCTCCCCTTTAGGGAAAAAGAGATGGGGTCTCTACGGAGGCCACCACTGAGCCTCCACTCCTGTCTAAGCCGCAGGCGGGAGGGGGTCCGGGAGGGGGGCTGGGTGTGCTCACAGCACCCCCCCCCCATAGCTGGTCAGACTTGCGCTACAAGGGGTGGGTGAGGGAGTGATGGGGGCGCCCTACTGACCCACCACGTAGTCAGAGACGGACGGCGTGCCTCCCCCCCACAAGGCATTGTGGGAAATGCAGAGACACAGGAGAGAGAGTCTTGACTGCTCTGGAGCAGGACGGGGCACCCAGTGCCCGCCGTTCACAAGGGGGAGTGCATGGTGCCCAGGGAGGGCGCTCTCCATAGATGGCCCACCCAGGCCTGGTGGTGAAAGAGCCACTGTCCTTGCCCTGACTGGTGTGGCGCAGTGGGTAGGCCTGCGGACTCAAGGGTCCTGGGTTTCAATTCCGGTCAAGGGTATATAAATTGGTTGCGGGCACATCCCCAGTGGGGGTCGTGTGGAGGCAGCTGATCGATGTTTCTCTCTCATCCCTCACCCTTCCTCTCTGTAAAAAAACCCAATAAAAGTTTTTTTTTTTTTTTTTAAAAGAGCCACCGGCTGAAACCGGTGTGGCTCAGTGGATAGAGCGTCGGCCTGCGGCCTGAAGGGTCCCAGGTTCTATTCCAGTCAAGGGCATGTAACTTGGTGGCGGGCACATCCCCAGTAGGGGGCGTGCAGGAGGCGGCTGATTGATGTCTCCCTCTCATCGATGTTTCTAACTCTCTATCCCTCTCCCTTCCTCTCTGTAAAAAAATCAATCAATAAAATAAAATAAATCAAAATATATTTAAAAATAAAAATAAATAAAATAAAAAAGAGCCACCGTCCTCCATGTTGGGGCCAGGGGACCCCTTTTGCTGCATGTCCTCCCCAGACGTCCCGGGTAGTGCCACCGCCACCACTGAGACTGTGTGCTGGGGGTGGCCAGAAGGTGTCCTGGGGTGATGCTTGCCCGTGGGTGCCGTCTACCCCATTAATTTTGTCTCTTTGATCTTAGAGGATCCTCATAGCCACGAGGCCCCCGTCCTACGTCACCCGCCCCGAAGGCCCAGACACTGTCTTGCTTTTAGCCGACGCCACCCTGACGTGGGCGCGGGAAGCCCGGCAGGAGAGCGACAGCGACGTGGAGGAAGCGAGGAGGCGGAAGAAGCACCCCCTCGCCCAGCGGAGGTCGGAGACCTACAGCCTGAGCGCCTCGGCCCGGGACACTGCTGTGGGCCCAGAGGAGCGGCACTGGGCCGGCAAGCCCGTGCTGCACAACATCAGCTTCGTGGTGAGGAAGGTGGGTGCCGGCCCCCCACCCCCAGCTGCCGGCCCTCCGCTCGGTGCCCACAGCTGCGCCCGCTCAGGCTCCTGGCGTTGGGCTGGGCTGGAGGCAGACAGGATGTCTCTCACCAGGCTGCGCTCTTCCCTGGATTCTGGTCGCTATTGTTTCTCGGTTTTTGTTTTTTTTTAATGTATTTTATTGATTTTTTACAGAGAGGAAGGGAGAGAGAGAGAAAGTCAGAAACATCGATGAGAGAGAGACATCGATCAGCCACCTCCTGCACGCCCCACAGTGGAGATGTGCCCGCCACCAAGGTACATGCCCCCGACCGGGATCGAACCTGGGACCTTTCAGTCTGCAGGCCGATGCTCTATCCACTGAGCCACACCAGTCTCAGCTCTCGGTTTGTTTTATGGGATATTTTTTTCCGTTGAATTTGAGAGAGTGGAAGGGAGGGGGAGGGAGGGAGCGACATTGAGGTGAGAGAGACACATCCAGCGGTCACCTCTTGCACGCACCCCTGGGGTCAAATCTGCCAACGTGCCCTGGACAGGAATTGAACTGCTGACTCACATCAGGCCGCCGGCCGACACTCTCACCCCAGAGCCAAACCAGCGCGTCCCCAAAGGTTAACACTGCGGACCCGAACGTTGGAGACCTCTGCCGGAGCTGAGGGACGGGGGCGGCTATGTCGGTGCCCGTCTTCCAGCCCAAAGGACTTGGAACCCGAGTCCCTGTGGCCACACCAGTGGTCGGCAAACTGCGGCTCGCAAGCCACACGAGGCTCTTGGGCCCCTGGAGTGTGGCTCTTCCACAAAATACCGAGGCCCGGGCGAGTCTATGTTGAAGAGGTGGCGTTAGAAGTTTTAAGTTTAAAAAATGTGGATCTCCAAAGAAATATCAGTCGTTGGACTGTGGTTATTTGGCTCTGCGGACGAGTGGGTTTGCCGACCGCTGGCCTCGCCGTCCACCAGGTGGTGGGGACCGGCTTCCGTTCGCGTTCTCAGACGCGCTCTTAATTGGACGCGGAGCACAGGGCGGATCACTGCAGCTGGCGTTCCTGAGCAGGGAGATGGCCAGCTCCTTTGACCCCCTGCTCATCCTCAGGGCTCCCGGCTTCAGGGTCAGGAGACTGTGGCACAGGAAGTTAACGCGCCCGCCCAGTGCGAGACCCGGGCATTGGCCACAGGGTCTGCCCCTCGCCGCCCTGCCGTGCTGCTCCGCTTAACCTTTCTAATGCCGCGACCATTTAATACAGTTCCTCGTGTTGTGGTGCATCGTCATGTAAATATCTGTGTTTTCTGATGGTCTTAGGCGACCCTGCTAGTGGTTCTCCACCTGTGGGTCACTGCTGTAGAGCCTGAGACCATGAGAAAACAGGTCACGACCCACAGGTTGAGAACCGCTGGCTTAAAAGCAAAATGCAGTCCATTCACACGCAGCCAGTATGGGAGCCGTCGAGGGAGGGGCTGGGGGCCGCTGCCTCCCACAGCTCACAGGACAGAGCCTTGGTGTTAGTGTATTTTTAACAAGTGAGTCATCAGAGGCCCAGGCCTCGGGGCTTTCTCCGAAGACAGGGAGGGAAGTAAAGGTGAGGTGCCTGGGGCTCTGTCCGCCCCCACGAGCATCCACCTGGGTTAGAGCCCCTCTCCCAGACCTGGGGCACAGGATGAGCCTCTCGTCCCGGGCGCGTGTGACCTGGGCGTGTGTCCCGGGCCCGAGCCAGGCTGCTCCACACTAGTGCCCGCAGCTGGCACCCCCAGGCCCTCCAGGCACCCCCGCACGGCGTGCATCGTCCCCGCTGATTCCAGCCGGGTCTGAGGTTGCACCGCCACCACCTGGAGCCCCCGTGGTGCCCACCTGCTCGGTGCGGGGCGGCACCTTTGTCCCAGACCCTGTGAGAGCAGGGACCTCAGTCTCTGTCCCGTTCCTCTGCAGGGGAAGGTGCTGGGGGTTTGCGGGAACATCGGAAGCGGCAAGAGCTCCCTCATCGCAGCTCTGCTGGGCCAGGTGAGGGGGGCGGGGCGCCGGAGGGCGGGCACCCGCCGTGTCAGGGCCGCTGGGTGCTGGTCCATGAGAACAGTGGACCCTGCAGCCGGCACAGAGTTCATGAGCGTGTTCATGTTCATGATTGCGGCCGCCTCTTCCAGAACGTTCCCGCCTGGCCCCCTGCAGGTGTCTGACGTCGGAGCCCCCGGCCTGCACGGCCGGGCTCGGCAGCCTGCGGATGAGAGTGCCCCCCTCTCGCACCCCAGGGACCAAAGCTGAGGGGAGAAGGGCCGCGGGCGTGCTGTGGGCCCGGAGCCGCGGGCGGGCGGGCTCTGAGGCCCGGTTCTGTGCCCGCAGATGGAGCTGCAGCAGGGGGTGGTGGCGGTCAGCGGCACGCTGGCCTACGTGTCCCAGCAGGCGTGGATCTTCCACGGGAGCGTGCGGGAGAACATCCTCTTCGGAGCCAAGTACGACCACCACAGGTAACGCCAGCTCAGGGCCCTCCGCTGCGGGTGCCCATCGGACCCGGTGGACGGGTGCTGGTGGTCCCCTTCCCGACCCGAGTCCAGGAGGCGCCCTCTGCAGACCTGGTCGCCCTCCAGGACCCGGGAGTGGGCGCCGGGCTCCTGGGTCTCTCTCCGCCCGTGCGGTCCGGCTGCAGGACAACGGTCCATCTGGCCGTTCGGCATCAGGCCAGGGACCCACGATGGGGCTTAAAGTTGGGAGCAGCCCTGAGCCAGGGCCTGGCTGCAGGTCCGAGGGACCTGAGCTGCTGACGCCCCCCAGTGGCCAAGCAGAATGAGCGCAACCTTCGAGTCTTGACTGCCTACACCTGGGCCCGTCCCTCCTGACTTAAAGAACCACCCACGTAGGGGGATCCTGGTCGCCAACCCCCATCTCTTCCCCGGGAAGAGGCTGAGGCCCAGAGAGGAGCCTGAGGGTCTCCAGGCGGCGGGTCCTGCTCCCTGCGCTGACCTCTGACCCTGCCGCCCACAGGTACCAGCACACGGTGCGCGTCTGCGCCCTCCAGGAGGACCTGAGCAGCCTGCCGTACGGGGACCTGACCGAGGTGAGCGGAGCGGGCGCAGCCCCACGGCAGCATCGCCCGTGGGCCCCGGGTCCAAGGGCAGCCCGGCTCCACCCACACCCGACGCCCCGGGGCCAGATCGGTGCCAGGGCACGTGGGAAAATCAGGTCCCCGCCCCCCTCCAACCTCCCACCCCCTCCAGTCTCGGATTCTCGCCTGGGCCTGCGCTCGGGGGTGTCACCGCGGAGGTGGCACCAACCCCTCCTGTGCTGGGTCCCCACCTGGCCACCCCGGGACCACTTCCCAACTGCCTTTCGCCCAGGGACCACTTCCCATCTGCCTTTCGCCCAGGGAAGGTTTCTGGCCCACGCTGCCTGCCTGCCCCAGGGTGGCTCCGTCCTCTGAGGATGGGGGTCGGGGTGCTGGTTTGTGGCTGGTCCGAGGGCCCCTTTCTGCCTCTGTGGGCCCAGGAGTCCCAGGTCCCCTCCAGACACCGCCCTGGATGCCGGTCCCTCTGCTCCCGGCCACGCCTCCCTCTGGGGCATCGGTTCTCAACCTGTGGGTCGCGACCCCTTTGGGGGGGGTGAACGACCCTTTCACAGGGGTTGCCTAAGACCATCAGAAAATGCATATATTTACATCACGATGCATCACAGGAGCAACATTTCATGGTTGGGGGTCACCACCCCATGAGGAACTGTATGCAAAGGTCGCGGCCTTAGAAAGATTGAGAACCACTGCTCTGGGAGCCTACACACCCTGCCTCCCCGCCCCCGAGCTTTCTGCTCTCCACTCTCCTAGCCCTCCCGATGGGCCTGCACCTGGGACAGGGAGCCAGGCCCCCCTCACTCGGTGCTGGGAAGAGCTGCGTCCCAGTCACCTCGGCCCACTGGCTCCCAGCACCTCCCAGGGTGCTGTTGGGGTCCCTGTGGGAAAGGAGGGGGAACTGGGGCGTGGTGACGAGCAGGCGCCCTGTCCCATCTGCAGATCGGGGAGCGGGGCCTCAACCTCTCGGGGGGGCAGAGGCAGAGGATCAGCCTGGCCCGCGCCGTCTACTCGGACCGCGAGGTCTACCTGCTGGACGACCCGCTGTCGGCCGTGGACGCGCACGTGGGGCGGCACATCTTCGAGGAGTGCGTGCGGAAGGCGCTGCGGGGCAAGACGGTGGTGCTGGTCACGCACCAGCTGCAGGTGACCAGGCCCCGCGCTGTCTGTCCTCAGCCGGGCGGTCTGGGCGGCGGGCAGGGGACACGTGTGCCTCGCAGACCCCAGGGCCCCTCTGGGGCGGAGGCGCTCATGATGGTGGCTCCCCCCACCCACCCACCCAGTTCCTGGAGTCCTGTGACGAGGTCATTCTGTTGGAAGACGGGGAGATCTGCGAGAAGGGGACCCACCAGGAGCTAATGGAGAAGAGAGGGCGCTATGCGAAGCTGGTGCACAACCTCCGGGGGCTGCAGTTCAAGGTAGCGGCGTGCGTGCGGGGGGGGG
>PVJN01055036.1:0-13216 GCA_004026805.1 Lasiurus borealis | reverse complement strand
AGGCAGGCAGGCAGGTGAGCAGTTGGGAGCCAGCAGTCCTAGATTGTGAGAGGGATGTCGGACTGCCTGTTTAAGCCCAGTCCTGGGACATCCTTCAAGGAGTTTCAGATTGGAGAGGATGCAGGCTGGGCTGAGGTACACAATATTGTGTGTGTGTGTGTGTGTGTGTGTGTGTGTGCGTGTGTGTGTGTGTGTGTGTGTGTGTGTGTGTGTATAAACTGAGCACACTGAAGGAAGCCAAAGTATTAGGTTGAGTCACATAAAGTTGCCATTGTTGTAGATTACAATTTGTCAAATGTTGTCAATTATATATGATTTAACCTAATAGATATTCTCAATTCCCAAACAAAACAGTCATGGCATGTAACTAAGAAGAGATCTGAGGATATGAAGAAATCAATAAGCTCAATTAGTTTGTGTAACTGAAGAAGAATTCATGATCTTCACCACTTTAATAGAACACTCTTCCTCAAAGGCTGGGATCACAAACTTTTTCTGCAAAAGGCCTGGTAATATATATTTTATACTTTGCAGGCCATGTGTCTTTCTTATAAACGTTCCATTCTGCTATCATAGTGGGAAACCAGCCATAGACAATGTGTAAGTGAAAGGGCAAGGCTGTGTTCCAATAAAACTGTATTTACTATACAGGCAAAGGGCCATATTTGGCCAAAGTCCGTCATTTTCCAAGCCCGGCTCTAAGGTATGGATTTTCCACAAGAGTGCTAGAGAATACATGTAAGTTGCCTAAGACTTTGCATGATGAAAGAGCTGGCTCATCGAGTTAGGTAAAGTTACTTGAAGTAGCTGTAAAACACAGAGAACTTCCATATGTTGAGTAGCTTTCAAGTGATACAATATAGTACTGAGTTCTTTGAACTAGAAGTACTCACATTTAAGCAGCCATTATGAGGCTTGGGGACAGAGATGGAAGGAGCCTTGAAGTGTGAAAACTCCTTTTCCCTTCTTTTACAATTGGTATTGAGCAAATGTTATTGTATTAGTTTGGTAGGACTACCATAACAAAGTACCACAGACTGAGTGGCTTAAACAACAGAAATTTATTTTCTCACAGTTCTGAAGGCTGGAAGTCTGAGATAAGGTGTTGGAAGGGTCGGTTTCTTCAAAGACCTTTCTCCTTGACTAATAGATGATTGTCTTCTTCTTGCATCTTCACATTGTCTCTCTGTGTAGGTCTATGCCCTAAACTCTTATAAGACATCAGTCATGTTGAATTAGGTCCCACTATGTGGCTTCATTTTAACTTTATTACCTCTTTAAAGGCCCTATTTAGCCCTAGCTGGTTTGGCTCAATGGATACATCATTGGCCCACAGTCTGAAGGGTCCTGGGTTTGATTATGGACAAGGGCACATGCCTGAGTTGCGGGCTCGATCTCCAGTAGGGGGTATGCAGGAGGTAGCTAATCAACGATTCTCTCTTATCATTGATGTTTCTCTCTCTCTCTCTCTCTCTTTCTCTCTCTCTCTCTCCCTTCCTCTCTGAAATCAATAAAGAAATATATTTAAGAAAATAAAGGCCCTATTTAAAATACAGTCACATTCTGAGATACTAGAGGTTAGGACTTCAACACATGAGTTTGGGGTGGGGACATAATTCAGCCCATAGCAATTATCAGATGCATTACCTTCATGAGTAATCCTCTAAAATCACCACAATTTCCCATTTTCCATGTCTTAATGACCTCACTTACTCAGAGATGGTTAGAGCTGAAAGGTATCCATAGCTGAAGTTATCCAAATTAATTTTATAGCTGAGCAAACATAGACCAAGAAAAATGAAGTGGTTGGCCATAGTCACATGGATAAGTGGAGATGAGACCATGTAGGGTTGCTAACTCACATTCTTTCATGGGTTTTCAAATATTTTTTGTGGGGTATTGGTTTAGACACTGGAAAAAAAACGGGCTTCCCACCTGAATTAATTTAGATGCACACCAACCTATAACCCATAATTAAGCATGTGGCTCTGATGTGACTGGGGAAAGTGGAGGATTGAACAACATGCAAATTGACTGCACCTCTGTTATAGCCTCAAACCACACCCACCAGCCAATCAGGAGCGTGTATACAAATTAACCAAACAAAGATGGCTGCTAATTTGCATATCCCAGTGCAGAGTGAAGACTGAAGACAGCATAGAAGGAAGCCAAGCAGTGCAGAAGGGAGGGAAGCTGCAGAGATGCAAGCAAGTGAGGCTCATAGAAGGGAGGGAAACAAGCAGTGCTGCAAAGAAGGGAGGGAAGCAAGCAGGGTGTGGAGAAAGGAGGGAAGCAGGCAGGGCAGGAAGCAGATGGGGCTTCAGAGAAGGGAGGGAGGCAGGCGGGGCAGTGGAGACCGCCACAGGAAGTCCTTTTCTTGTAGGAATCTTCCTGCAATGGGCCTCTAGTTACTAATAAAAAGCTAGGAGTACTTTCTGAAATTTATAAGTTCTAAGCTCTTCCTTTATTTTATGATGTCATCAATTATAAGGCTCAATGGATTTAATAACAATTTTTAAAATTCTACTTATTGATTTTAAAGAGAGAGATTAATTTGTTGTTCCACTCATTTCTGCAGTCATTGGTTGCTTCTTTTATATACCCTGACTGGAGATCAAGCCCTCAACCTTCGTGTATCAGGATGATGCCCTAACCAACTAAAACTACCCAGTCAGGGCCAACAATTTTCAAATGAATAGAAATCAGGCTACGTTAAAGATACAGTCTGATTTCAGAAATGATAAAACATGAAAAAGGACATGTTAGTTATTAAAACAGCAAATCTGAAACATGCCATTTTCTTTGTACTTTGGGGGTATCCAAGACCATATTGTCCTACTAGTAATTCAAAAATTATATGTATCAAATTATATATAGTGTTGAATTCTTCCTTGCATGGGAAGTGCTCAATAAATATTTGTTGAATAGGTGAGTTAGGTTCTCGGCAAATAATCTCTTACCTGTCATTTTTAATTCTCTTTAACTTACATATTTATACCCTTTATTCCCCCCTTCATTGTCAGTTGCTGGAATTTCCTGATAGAATGGCATTGATTCATGTCTTCAATGCATTATGTTTAATGTCTTTTCATTTTGTCTGATTTGCAATGGGGTAGATAAATTGACTGGAGATGACTTGAGTAAAGACAAGTATTAGCTTACCCAATGATTATCTTCCTAGTGTGCCTTTTCCCTTTGTCACTGCTTGCACTGACTCAGAAACTGACCAAGGAAGAAACAGCAAGAATGTTTCCATTGTTGGGTATTTTGGACCATTAAAGAATAGGTGGATGGATTTACATTCTTTAAAAAATTGACCAAATGAAAACAAATCCTAGTTCTGTTCTTAACATCTACCCCATAGGCTACAGGCAATTTATTAACTTACAAATTTATTTCCAAGGATATTTTTCAGCATTGCTAACTATTCTGATATCTTAGGACTACTTTGAATTTTGATAACTAACTCACAATGCTAACTATTCTGATATCTTAGGGCTACTTTGAATTTTGTCTTTGATTTGAGGACTTCCATGCTGCTTTGTAACTATATACAGAATCAAATACTTCTTTAATTTAAATAGACATCCCAAAGCACAGAACTGCAAAATGAGTTGAACAGGGTTTTTCTGCAAGTTGATTAAAGAATGGTTAAGAACCAAAAACTTCTGGTTTATTTATGTGGTAAGCTTCTTGAGATATAAATGCCCTTTTGATAGATCAGGTGCAATAAAACCAATAAAGGGATATGCTGTGTGTAAAAATATGCTTCCTTAAATATTGTAAAAATCAAGAAAAAGATGGATCTGAAGGCCAAGGTTAGCCTTAGTTAATATCTGTAACATGATTTTCTAGAATTAAGAAATTCTCTACTTATAATTATGGGTTTAATATTTTTCTAATATTCTATAGACCAGTGGGCAATATAATGAATTATGGACTCCACAGGAATTAAAAGTCATGGGTAGTATTAGAAAAAGAACACAGGTTTGGGGGAGTAAAAGATTTTTCCCAAGGCAGGTATTTTAGTGTGGCCCCCTCAGACCACCTGCAGGAGAATCATTTGGAAGCTTGTTAAAGTGTTGCTAGGCCTACACCACACTCTTGAATTAGAATCCCTAAGGATGAAGCCAAGACTCGCAATTTAGGCAAGTTCCCAATGTGCTTCTAATACCTCCCAAAGTCTGAAAACCATTTGGCTATAAGAATGTGTTCTAGATTAGAGAGTATAAATAAAATAAATATAAAAGCTGAAGATACCTTCCAAGAATTAATATTGGCACGATTCCTTAATGGACAAAATATCAGGCAAATCAAAGATTATGCCACATTTTTATTTATTTTTATAACTAGTAGCTTGCGCATGAATCTGTGCGCCAGTAGCTCTCTGCCCCCCTCCTGTAGCTCTCTGCCTGCTCCCCACCATAGCTTGCTGCCCTGCCCTCCCCTATAGCTCTCCGCTGCCCACTTGTAGTTTGTTGCCCCACCCTCCTACAGATCCATGATCTTGTCGTTATGTGGTCAGTCGTTACTCCTCACGGCATAACGAATAATTAGCATATTCTTCTCTTACTATATAGGATTGTTTATTGTTGAAAGCATTATATATGTTCCCCCTTTTTTCCCCATTGACCCCCTCCAGCCTGCTCCCACCCCCTCATCCTACCCTATGCCTTCAGCACCCTATTGTCTGTGTCCATAGGTTATGCATATATGCATACAAGGTTTTTGGTTGATTACCTTCCACCCACCCACTCTCCCCTGCCTTCTCTCTGACATTCCACACTCTGTTCCACGCTCCCATGTTTCTGGGATCTTCTCCATTCAACAGTTCACTTTGTTACTTAGATTCCACATATGAGTACAATCATGTGATATTTGTCTTTCTCTGATGGACATATTTCACTTAGCATGATAATTTCCAGATGCCTCTATGCTGTCTCAAAGGGTAAGAGATTCTTCTTTTTTACTGCTGCATAGTATTCCATGGTATAAATGTACCACACTTTTTATCCATTCATCTTCTGATGGGCACTTGGGCTGTTTCCCGATCTTAACAATTTTAAGTTGTGGTGCAATGAACACAGAGATGTATACATTCTTTTTGCTTTGTGCTTTGGGTTTTTAAAGATAT
Organism: Lasiurus borealis; assembly: GCA_004026805.1. Taxonomy (NCBI): domain Eukaryota; kingdom Metazoa; phylum Chordata; class Mammalia; order Chiroptera; family Vespertilionidae; genus Lasiurus; species Lasiurus borealis. The sequence goes on along the minus strand of PVJN01055036.1, from coordinate 8,082 downwards.
ATTCCTAGAAGTGGGATCACTGGACAGTTCCATATTTATTTTTTTGAGGAAACTCCATATTGTTTTCCATAATGGTGGCAGCAGTTTTATGCCACATTTTTAAAAGTCAATGGAAGATTTGGTGTTTGAAAATAAGGAAGGTTGTGGATAAATTATTGGTTATTGGTTGAAATATTCTGCTCTTACAGAAGAAAAGTGTTTAATGCAAACAATTCTTCCTGTACTAATTTATATACTATAAAACATGAAAAGTCTCTTGCATACTTCAGATCAAAGGATAGTTTCAATAAGATTTTTCTGGAATTAAGCACATTCTTTTGACAATAGGATGCCGTATGAAATGTACTATGTAAAATCCAATTAACTGTGTATAAAGTTCAGACTCTGCAGTTATCTGGCCCTGCTAACCCGAGGTCTAATTTTATATACTATCTCTGAAAAAGGGATGTGAAAAAAATTATTTATATAAATCCAATATAAATTAATCACTTTATTTCCCTGCCTAAAACCATTTAATGGGCCTCCCATATCTCTCAGGACAAAGCTCAAACTCTTGAAGAACATTTATAGGGCTTCCCTCTCCAGCCTCTTATCTCCCCCACACCACCCCGGTTTCTCTTTCAATTACTCCTCACTCTGACCTCTCAGACATCACCATTGTTCTTCTCAAACCCTCCCCCTCCCCCTTCTTCCCAGTATATAGTAAGCACTTCATACATACTGCTTCATTACTAATAATATTACTGACAATAAAGTGGATATGTTTAAAATATCTTTTCAAGTACTTGTGTGTAAGAGAGGTAATAAGGTAAAAGGAGAAATCAAATATGACACATTTTTGGCTTGAGAAATGAAAAAAATTAAGAAATTAGAGCTAATTATTACAAATGAGAAAACTAGAAGCACTGAGTGATTACAAATTTTATTTTGTTAAGACTAAATTTAAGATGCATATATGAGGGGATATTAACATGAAATAGAAGACAGGAGTCTGTATTCCCAGAAGGGAGTAAGAACTGAAGATAGAGTTGGCATTGAAAGCAATAGCAATCATGAAATCCCTCAGGGAAAAAAGATGATATAGAGAGAAAATGGAAATGGCCATTTTAAGGCCAAGAGGAGGTGGAGGAGGAATCAGAGGACACAGTGAGAAAGGAGGAAAACTGCAAGAGTGGTGCTCTGAAAATGGTTCAAGAAAGCGGGAGTGCCACTTCTGTTGAAGGCTGCCAACAGGTGAAGTAAAATGAAGCCTAAGAAGTGACCACAGAATTTGGCCACATGGAGGCCATTGGTGACACTGGCAAGGGTAAGCAAGGTGGAGTAGGGGCAATGAAAGTGCATGCAGCGTGGGCTGCAGGAAGAGGCAAGGAGAGAAAGCGGTGACCACGACTGACTGACCGTAGATCACTTAAGCAGTTATGCTGAGAAGAGGAGCAGATAAATAGAGCCTTATGATGGTGATAGGGGATAAAGGAAGGATTATATTTTACTGCTGGGAGATATAGACCGTGATCATGAGATAAAATCGTTTCAGAGAGAGGAAGACATTATAATATGGGATGAAGAGATAGTATCTGCAGTGTGAGGCCCTGAAGGACACAAGGGGATGGCTTTGTACAGGCCAAATGGAAGGGCTGGCCAATGAGTGCAGCTCTTCTAAGCTAACAAGAGGGAAGGGAGGGACTTCAGTACATGTGCAGGTCCGTGAATGCTTTGGTGAAGGAAGGTGAATACCTCTGTTTTCTCCTTGATGAATAAATTGAGGTTATCGGCTGGGAATTGGGTGGAGTTGGAGAGGTTTGAGAGGAAGGGGTGTGAAAAGGTGGTCTGGAGCATGGGGAAAAGAATACACTAGAGAATGTCCTCAGGCAAAATTGCCTGAATGCCATTTGCAATTTGTCAACATGAATTTGAAATAAGACAAGCCATTATACTGGTATTTGGGTGTGTTTCCTCCAGCAAATGTCAAATCTAACCTCACCCTGCTACGCTCTCCACCTCCTGTCCCTACTTTAACTTGGCTTCATCTGTTAGTCTTGCTGGATGCCAGTGCTGAGGGAAACCTGTGTAGCTCCTCCAAGTCTCTATCTGATTCCCTCCTTGGTCTCCGTTACTTACCTCTGTTATGATCACACTGCAATCCACTTACTTTCCAGGATAAGCCAGCAGAGCATAAGGACTTTCTTATCTATGTTGTTCAAGTTCTACACAAATTTCAAACATAGCACTTGGAATACAGTAGATGCTGAACATATTCTAACTGAATAAAAGGAATATGGCCCACAGAGCAAATGCCAATGCCTCCAATTTCCACATTAGCATCAACAACATTTGCATTGAATGTTATTTTAAAAGAATTCTTACCTATTTATTACCAAAACACTAACAATTTCCTTGAGACTTATAGTTCAGATCCTCTTCCTGCAGTTCCCAAAGTCACTATGTATGAGAGTGTACAAGTCAACTTCATTTTATTAAGTTTTGCCAAATGAACAAATAAGCCAGAGAACAGTGTGGTAGTCACTTGAGCAAAAGGGAGCGAAAGGGAGGAGATAGCAAAAGGTAAAGGGGATCAAATAGATGGTGATAGAAGGAGATTTGACTCTGGGTGGTAAGCAAATAATGCGATAAATATACGAAAGATGTATTATACAATTGTACACTTTAAATCTATATAATTTTATTAACCAATATCACCCCAATAAATGTGATTTTAAAAAGGTTTCCATTTTAGCTGACTTCCTTTCCTCAACTCTATCCTGTGAAAATGGTGATTAAGGAAGATTTTTATCAGGTAGTAGCAATGGTAAAAGGAGAAAAATAAGCACCAAAACTTGTATTTAAATGTATAGTAGAACTGCACATCACATTTTACCTGCTAAGTAGTTCTTCTTTTTCAAATTAGAAACCAACAAGTTTAAGAAAAAAACATACTCCATATTCCCCCGTATATTTAAATACATGTTAGAATTATTAGGAATATTTTGAGAAGACCTAACTTAGATTTAAAGTTAGTTTTCATACAAATAATAAATTTAGCACACAGCTAATAGGGATATTCACCTCTATGTTGTTAAGTAACAGACATGTTTTTCCTTTGATTGTAAGTCATCAGAGTGACTTGCCCAATCAACAAGTATTGTGACATTTTATAAAGATGCTAGAATGCATGTAGCTTACATGATCTTCACAACACTCAACAATCTTGAGATGTACTTTAAAAATAATATATATATTGAATTTTGTAAGAAAGGGGGAGGGAGAAATAGAAACATCAGTGATGAGAGAGAATCACTGATCGGCTGCCTCCTGCATGCCCCTCCCTGTGGATCAAACCCATAACCCAGGCAGGTGCCCTGACTGAGAATCAAATTGTGCCCTCTTAATTCATAGGTCAATGCTCAACTATGGAGCAATACTGGCTGAACTTATCTCCAATATAAGTAAAATATAAGTAAACAAAACTTAGATTAAGTAAAGGTCATACAAATCACAGAGCTTGTAAAGAGCAGAGTCTGAATTTAAAGCAAGACTAGTTGGGCTTCAAAATGGGTTTTCTTTCAAGAAAGCAATGTGACAAGCCCCTTACCATAAGCCCCTTATCATAAGCCCCTTATGATGGCTGAGGTCTTTTCCAGTTCTAATAGATAATTTCTAAAGAAACAAAGTTCCTCACTGCACATATTCTCCTCTTGGATTATCAGTCTCACTAGTGGCTGGGAGATATTTCAGTCTTCTCAGTGTCTTTCTTCTTCTCCTGATGTGCACATATGGACACAAGCTTTACATATAGTGACTCAAAGGGTAACAAATTGTTTCCATTTATTTTACTACTGGAGGCTTGATGCACAAAATTCATGCATGGGGGGGGGATCTCCTCAGCCCAGCCTATACCCTCTTCAATCTGGGACCACTGGGATCAGGTCGAAACTGGCAGTCAGAAGTTCTCTTACAATCCAGGACCACTGGTTCCTAATTGCTCACCTGTCTGCCTGCCTGATCACCCTTAATTGCGCTTCCCCCTGGTCAGTCTGATCAGTGCTAACTGCCTCTGCCTGCTGGCCTGATAGCTCCTAACTCGCTCCCTGCAGCCTGGTTACCCCCAACTGACCCCCACTGCCAGCCTGATTGCCCCCAACAGCCTGCCCTGCTGGCCTGGTTGCCCCTTACTACTCACACCCACTGGCCTGGTCAACCCCAGCTGCCCCATACAGTCTGTTGTTTGGTCATCTGTCCGGTTGTTTCAGTTGTGACAGACCCTGACTTTTTATATATTAGGATTGGAATCTCTTCTGTAGAAAGCAGGATTAAAAAAAAAATGACCAGGACAAATAAATGCTTTACAGATGCTTGTGAAATGGGTGTTATGTGAATGTATTTGTATATAACACATAAATTTACACTACTTTTTCATTAGTTTAAGTTTCTAGTTTCTAATTATTGGGTTACATACTTGTTGGAAAAGTAAATATTTACTTCAGTTCTGTATAATGCTGAGTTCACTCTTGCCATTAGTTTATTTTAATAGTTGTGTTATAACCACTGAGTTTAACTCTGTAATTGACAATGCACATTATCAGCCAGATGAACATTCAACATACCACATGATATGCACCACTTAATTATGGAAGGCGTATGTAATAACAAACATTTGTATAGTGCATTATTTAACAAAAGTTCATTATAAGAATGAAGTCACTTCACAGGTGAAGAAACAAGGCACAGAGAGATCAGTGACTTGTCCAACCAAGTTCAAAATGCAAGTAAGTGGCACCTGGAAAATACTTTGAGAGCGAATGAATATTACAAGCTTTCTAACACTGGCATGGTTATTATCACCTATCAGAAATATGATCAAAAAACACTACACAGTCTTGAAGATGAGTGACAAATCCTTGGCTCCTGGAGCACCAAGTACATCATGTATATGAGAATTCAAAGTCTGAGCTGGAGAAGCATGACTAAAGGAAACTATACGGAACCCATGTGCAAGGGATATTGTCAAGCAGTGAAAAGAACACTGAGCTGAGAGATGGCAGCCAATGGAAGTTCATCTGTAAAACAGGGTTTGGACTGGATGACTGGCGGGGACACTCTGTCCTTGCCCTGACAGATAATGTCCTCTAGCTCTGCCCTAGGCGGCTGGCCGGCTGCTTTACGTCAGGTGCTCCCTTGCCCTCTCACTTCTGCTTGGTTCTGTCAATGAGGAGGACCCATGGCAGAGACAGAGGGGTAGGGGAAAGAAAGTTAGGGATTCCGCTTGGACCCAGAGGTGTGGATCCTCTCAAGGCCTTGATTTCTATGACTCCCCTTGCATGGGGTGGTGTTCTCCAGGCCTGCACCCATAGGCATGCACTACTCCTGCAGTCCTACTATGCCTTGCTCATATCCATGGTATCAGGACTCTTACAACTGAACTCGCCTCAGATTATCCCAATTCAAATGCTGCTGGAACTCCGCTGATATTGCAGGGGTCCTCCCAGTTGTCATTGCACACATGCTTATTTGTGAACTACTGAACTTGGTTTTCTTGTTCTTTCTCCAAAGTAATGACCCTTGGCTTTTTCAAGTGAAGTTCAGATGGCGCGAAAATTAGCAGAAGAAAGATTTCTGAGTTCGTTCCATTTTCTTAAAAATATAAGAACATCCACTAACCCCAAGTAAGACAGAAGTCAAAAGTAAGTAAATAAGGGCACAGCTTTATTTCACTACAAGGCAGTAAGTACATTGTCATATCAAAAGTTCAGTGCTAGTGATCTTGTACCAAACGTTGTTAAGGCAGCTACTGGCTCCGGACCCTAGTCTCTCTGACCCAGCTGCAAACACAGGTTCTGTGTGGCAGTTCTGAGACCAGACATTTCAAAACCAAGGGGAATGCTGATCAAACACATAACATCTGAATTAAGGAACAGTCAGGCCGAACTCAAAACAAAACGTAGGACACCAATAACATAGATCTCCCAAAAAAGAAGTGCAACCTTAATGAACCACAGTTAACAACAACAACAAAAATAACAAAAAACAAATGCATAAGTCTCCCAAATAAGTTTTCCAATGTGTTACAAAAGGAAAAAAAAGTATACATATAAAAAATAAAAAAGTCTGAAATACTAGTGCATAGTCAATTACCTAACACCAAGTCTCTGTCCAAAGCTCTACTGCTCCTCTCATACTAGCAGCATGTCTACAGGCTAAGACCATAGCAGCAAGACACATCTTTTCATTTGGCATTTACAAAATTAAATTACTGAATAAAAATATAATTTGTTTTATAAAACTATTTCATACAGTAATAATTTTTTAAAGCAAGCCAACAAAAAACTCATCAAATGGTTTAGTACAGTAAGTGTACCTCCAATGTTAGTAACCATAAATGAGCATTTACAATCTCAATTAATTATCCCATGGTATTAAACCAACGTTTATAGTAATGCATTGTGTTTAGTGATTGAGAAAAGTGAAATATTGGAGTGCCATATTTTGGATAAAATTTCAAAAATCTCATCATGAAAAAATACTGGTCTGTTGGATCTTGTAAATACAGGTAAATCGCTTTATGTTTATAAACATCTGCACTAAGATATTAACAACTGGCTACAATTCATTACCTAATAATTTAGGTAAGACTGTTATTTATTTATCTTCTTAAATCCATTTAGTTGGGTGAAATTTGATAAGATTTCACCCACCTAAAATGCACTTGGTGCCGCTCTCAACTGTTGTACCACAACAAAAATAGGTTCTTCTCCCTTTCATGAACAATTTCATGTAGAGGAGCGACATGTCCTAAGTTGAAATGAAGTGTTCTGAAAACCATAATGCTTGTCTGGGAACGTCTCACATGACCAGAGTCCGGGTTGAGAAGGCATTCCCATATTTCCGAGCCTGACCGGAGGCTGTCACCTGATCTTCCATCTTCCCACAGGATGCAGCTTCCCAGGCCCCGCTACAAGGCTGGTGGGGAAAAGAGGGCAACAGCAAGGTCAGACAGGAAACACACAAATGGAGTCCCAATCTTAGCACAGCCAGCAGAGGGAATTTTGACCTCCAGATAGCAAGGTCACCAGGGAGCCTTGGCCAGATAAAACCTTAGCTCTCTGACACTCAGGAATCCAGCAGAAATTGTTTATACCCAAGAGAAAAAAAAATCCACTCCAATCAGTATCTTCAGATATAGCCACATATTCTTACTTGAGTGCCTTTTGTCTATCAGGAGATTTTACAAAGACAAGAATGGGATAAAAATTCCCCAGACACCTAAGGTGAGCTCTACTTACTCATTAAGCAAATTCATGAATGTGTGAGTCCTCTGAACGAAGAAGCTCTTATAAGTGCTAGAAATGATCACCAGTTACTAAACATGGCATTTTTTTTTAAATAGCAATTAAATAAATAATTTAGAATATCTGTTTACCAGGATAGCTTACTTTTACTTATTTATTATTTTAAATCAAATCTTTATTGTTGCAAGTATTACATATATTCCTAATCCCCACAATTGACCCATTGATCCTTTCTAGTACCCATCCCCCACTCCAGGTCTTCACCACCCCATTATCTGTGTCAATGGATCATGCATTATGCATACAGGTTCTTTGGTTGATCTCTTCCCACCTAGCCACTCCCGCTTTCCCTCTGAGATTCCAGTCTTTTCCATAAGTCTATGTCTTTGGATCTATTTTGTTTCTCAATTTATTTTGTTCATTAGATTCTAGAGATGAGTGAGATTGTGTGATACTCGTCTTTTTCTGACTGGCCTATTTCACTAAGTATAATACTCTCCAGGTTCCTCCATACTGCCTCAGAATAGCTTGCTTCTCAAAGACACAATGGAAGATGGAATGGGCAGCATTCAGACCCAGATCCAGTGCCTGGCACCTCGCACACATGATCTCATTTGCACAGCACTGTTACCCCATGAGGGAGGTTCATTCTCTCCTGAGTTGGGCAGAGAACGGACACTCAGGGAGTGGAGATAACTTGCCCAAGGCCACTGCCAGGGTAAGTGATGGCATAGCTTTGAGTCTAGGTCTGTCTTCCACACAGCTCTGGCTCCTGCCTTCCCTCTGTGTTTCTCCAAAC
>PVJN01055035.1:0-13217 GCA_004026805.1 Lasiurus borealis | reverse complement strand
TTTGAATCAAAATCCATGTCCTTTCCACTGTACAATATTAGCTCTTCAACAATTTAAAAAACATCTCTTTAAAATAAACCTTTAAGGAAAAACTTTATTTGCATGTAGGTACACACTCTACTAAAGCACTAAGCTCAACAAGAAAAGACTTTAGTGTCCATTAGCTTGCTGACTGTATCCTTGATATCTTTATTTCTCAGACTGTAGATCAGGGGGTTCAACATGGGGATGACCACTGTGTAAAACACAGATGCCACTTTGAATATGTGCCTGGAGGTTTGGGAGTTGGGCACAGAGTAGAGGAAGAAGATGGTGCCGTGGAAGATGGTGATGGCCGTCAGGTGTGAGGCACAGGTGGAGAAGGCTTTGCGGCGACCACCAGCTGAATGCATCTTGAGGATGGTGACAAGAATAAATACATAGGACATGAGAATAATGAGTAGTGTGCCGATCCCAATAAAGGTAGAAAAAATAAAAAGCAGCAACTGGTTGACATGAGTATCAGAGCAAGAGAGGGAGAGCAGTGAGGAGAACTCACAGAAGAAGTGGTTGATTGTGTTGAACCCTTCAAATGATAGCTTGAGAGCAGAACATGTGAGTATCAAGGAGCACGCTACTCCCCATGCATATGATCCGACCACGAGCAATACACAGAGTTTCTGGGACATGGCAACTGTGTAGAGCAGAGGGTTGCAAATGGCCACAAAGCGATCATAAGCCATCACAGCCAATAAAAAGGATTCTGTTACCACAAAGATAGAAAAGAAAGAGAATTGTACTATACATTCTACAAATGAAATGGTTCTGTCTTCTATGACTAGGTTCATCAGAATCTTGGGGGCGATAGTGGAAGAATAGCAGAAATCCACAAAGGAGAGGTGGCTGAGAAAAAAGTACATGGGGGTGTGCAGCTTGGGGTTAATTTTGATAATGACAATAATCCCAATGTTGCCTACAACGGTGACACTGTAAATAGCCAGAAAAATCAAGAAGAGCGGGACCTGCAGTTCTGGGGAATCTGAGAAACCCAAGAGAATGAACGTGGTCCCACTTTTATTGCTCTCTGGCAGTATCATGATTTCTGTTTCTCAGAATCTGAATGAGTCCTGTAAAGAAAAATATTAAACTGAGTGAGGGTATAAAAAGCTGGGTTAATATTCCTTATCAAACTGGTTAATGAAGCAAAAATATCTCTCTGAACTTTTCTATAGGTTTACTATGCAAAATATGCTGAATGTATAATATTTTTAAGCATGATAACATTTTTTCAATTTTTCTGTACACAAAAAATATAATTATTGGATTAATTTTCTAAGTTCTCAATTGTACTGTTATGAAGCCAGCCTCACTCTATTAACAAAACCAGATAAAGACAACACAATAAAAGAGAATTACAGGCCAATATCCCTCATGAATATAGATGCCAAAAACCTCAACAAAATTCTAGCAAATCAGATCCAGTAGTACATCAGAAAGATCATACATCATGACCAAATAGGATTTATCCTAGGAGTGCAAGAATGGCATATTATCTGCAAATCAATAAATGTGATGCATCACATAAAAATTGAGAGATAAAAATCATATTGTCATATCAATCGATGCAGAAAAAAGCATTTGACAAAATCCAACACCCTTTCTTAAGAAAAACTCTCGGCAAGGTGGGAATAGAAGGATCATACCTCAACATAATAAAAGCTATATATGATAAATCCACAGCTAACATCATACTCAAGGGCAAACTAAAACCATTTCCCCTAAGAACAGGAACAAGACAGGGATGCCCACTCTCACCACTCCTGTTCAACATAGTACTGAAAGTATTAGCCACTGCAATTAAACAAGAAGAAATAAAAGGCATCCAAATTGGAAAAGAAGTAAAGCTGTCTTTATTTGCAGATGATATGATTATTGTACATTAAAAACCCAAAAGACTCCATCCAAAAAACTAATAGACTTAATAAATGAATTCAGCAATGTAGCAAAATACAAAATTAACAGCAAGAAATCTATGGCATTTCTATACACCAATAGTGAACTTACAGAAAGCAACTAAAAAAGCAATCCCATTTACCATCGCACCAAAAATATTAAGATACCTAGGAATAAACTTAACTCTGGAGGTAAAAGACCTATACGTGGAAAACTGCATGACTCTGAAAAAAGAGATAGAGGAAGATGGTAAACAGATGGAAGAGTATACCACGCTCATGGACTGAGAGAATCAACATCATTAAAATGTCCATACTACCCAAATCAATCTATAGATTCAATGTACTCCCCATTAAAATACCAATGGATGGAACTGGAGAGCATTATATAAGTGAAATAAGCCAGTCAGTGAAAGAACAATACTACATGATCTCACTCATTTGTGGATAATAAAGAACATTATAAACTGATGAATAAACAGATAGATAAAGCATCAAACAGACTGTCAAATTACAGTGGGAAGTTTAGGGAGAGGTGGACTAGATAAGAGATCAACCGAAAGGACTTGTATGGACGCAGGACATTGAGGGGGATAGGGCATGAATGGGAGTAAGGTTGGGGGAGGGAGCAATGGGAAGATATGTATACATTTAATTCATTAATAAAAAATAAAATAAAAATAGTATGATGTCAATGGTATTTTAAATCATATCCACCCATAACACTTTCAGCTCTCCTTTAATGACGTAAAAGAGAAACCTAACATCACTGATTTTTTCAACCCTGCAATCAGCAATAAAAATCAGAAATTTCTAAAATTAATGTTTGCTTCATACATTCACACTGTGACATTAAGAATGAATACTCCTAACACTTTAAATTTGTACCTTTGTTGTTAATTTCATATAGCACTTTAATCTTTCCCCTTTTTTAATTATATTTTTATTGATGTCAGAGAGGAAGGGAAAAGGAGAGAGAGATGGAAATATCACCAATGAGGGAGAGTCATTGATCAGCTCCCTTCTGCATACCCTACCCTGGGGATGGAGCCCACAACCTGGGCTGGAGCCCTGACCAGGAATCAAACCCTGAATTCCTGGTTCATAGGTCGGTGCTCAACACCTGAGCCATGCAAGCCAGGTTAAATTCTTCCTTTTTTTTGATCCAGTAAGTCTGATATAAAGATAAATCTTTACTTTTTTTCAGAAGCCAGGTTAAATTCTCTCTTTTTTTTTTTTGATCCAGTAAGTCTGATATAAAAATAAATCTTTACTTTTTTCAGAAAGCATTGTCCTCAATGCAGGGAATCTTCATTGTCAAAACTGCCTCATTACTTGAAAAATAATAACATTAGGACAGAGGAAAGATAGTCTAGTCTGCTTTCTTGTTCTTGAGGTGATAAAACAGAAGCTGGAGAAACTTTGACTTTCCCAATGGCATGCAGATAAGGACCAATTCAAATGGCATGACTAAACCCTAATTTCCAAACTCCCAGAAATATGTCCATATGTTATGCTGTACTCTGATCCATGTTCAAAGTCTAGAAGCTAAGAAATTCCCTTTATTAATAGTCATACATTATGACAAACTGCAGATGTTACATGTATAAGCAGTAGCCCAGTGACAGAGTACATCTGAGAGCAGCAGCAATATCAACTGAGAAAGGGATTTAGGGTGTTGTTTTTATCTCCCAGGAATAATAACTATAAAGACTCTGACTTAGAGACTTCCCTTCCCTGAGTTCTTTCTCTCCATTTCCCGCTTCCTTCCTGTCACTATATCACCTGTAAAGGAGAATTAAAAAACTGCACTAGAAAGTCATTTTCTGAAACAAAATAGTTATACAGAATTATACAAGGCAAGGCAAAAGTAGGTTTCTATAGAAAGTAACACAATACTTAATAAGTAATAATACAAGAATAAACTCTGGCCCTAATCAGTTTTGCTCAGTGGATAGAGCTTCGGCCTGCAGACTGAAAACACCCAAGTTCAATTCCAGTCAAGGGCATGTACCTTGGTTGCAGCTACATCCCCAGTAGGAGATGTACTGGAGGCAACTGATCAATGTTTCTCTCTTACTGATGTTTCTAACTCTCTATACCTCTCTCCCTTCCTCTCTGTAAAAAATCAATAAAGTGTATTTTTTTAAGAAAGAATAAACTCTCACACTCACAACTTTACAGGGCAAAGGCCTACTTGTGCCTGGCCCTGTATTTCTCTAATTGCTGCCTAACACTTCTAAGATCCTCCCACATCAGGAAAACCTCTACCTATTATTTCTAGGAAGGTTATCTCTGGTCCCACAACCCATGAAATAGCTTCTGATGGCCCAGCAGTGAAGGTGGCAGATCAGATGTGAAAGTGAGACACTCCAGGGTCCTATCTGCTCATAGTGAGTTTGAGTATGAAAGACAACCTCAAAGGACAATCCATCACAATGCCAGACATTCTCACTATCACACTTTTTCTTAATACAATTCTTAATTTATCTAAGCCCATTAAGTATTAATGCTAAGGACACATATGTGATACCTTAGTCAATAAAGAAAAGAAATAATGCTATATTTAATGTAATGTCTCAAAAGCTATTATTAAACTACTAGTAAATTTCTCTATATATTTGAATCTAGAAAATGTAATAATGAAATATTCTTTCTTACAATTTTCCTTCATTTTGTTGTAATTTTTGCTCTCAAGGGCCCATGTCCTGCTTTACAATCTTAATTAAAGCTGTTATCTTTTCCTGTTTTTCACTAGTCTATTTATTCTCTGCTTACTTCATTTTATTTAAATACTTGTGTGTCTACTTTGATTATTCTTCGAAGAAGTTATAGAAGCAAGACAATGCACAGTTCCAAAATTCTCCAAGCTCTTCTTACCGCCACCCTAGGCACCTGCTGTTCATGGGGCTGCTACTGGGGAGCTCAGCTGAGCCAAGGCCTTCTGATTGCCAAACTCTGGAGGACGTAGCCCATCCTCTTCCTGCCACGTTCAGATATGTAACTTTTGCAGAGACTAAATATTTCTCAAGAATTGCATAGATCTAAAGGGTAAATGTCCCCTCTCACATTGTTTTCTAGATAGTACCATACATTCAAATTAATATCAATCTGTCTTTTGAATCTTAAAACAAACCTGCTGATGGCAAAGTAGGACCTCTCCTGGTTGGAAGCGATACATATATTCCTATATCTATAATACAGCCTTTGGGATATGGACCCTAGAGACTCTCCGTTGTCTCATGCGCTTCAGGTCATGAAATAAACAATTAAAATTAATTACCTTTCTCTAATGTTATTCTTGTGTACTGAAAATTTGGAGCGGCACAAAGGGCATTTCATATGAAAATTTATCTTTTAAAGTCACTTCCCCCAGCACCCTGATCACTCCTATACCTTCCTACGGTTACCAAAATTACATAATTATAAAAGTCCTCATTATTGAATATTAACCGAGTGACTACTATATGCCAGGAGTAACCCTCTCCCTCCATTCCACCCACTCTGTGTTGGAGAAGTGTGAAATGCATCAGTTAGGTCAGCATGATTCATTGAGCATTAAAGCAGAGACATTTACGAAGTTCAATATTCAATCAGAGAAATGACCTAGTCCCCTTCAAATCTCTTCTATTATCTTCCCTCCTCCATTTTCTCCAGCTAGTCAGACCTCCTAGCTACTTCTCAAAAACAAAACCAACCCAAAAAAATCACACTCATTCCTTATGGCCTTTTTTACAATTATCATCCTAGATAATTGCTATAGTGCTTCAGGAAATGTTTTCCCTGAAGTATTTGCTCAAATGCATGTTTGTTTGTTTTTTAATTTACCTTTATTGTTGAAAGTATTAGAGATGTCCCTTTTATTCCATTGACCCTCTCCACCCTACACCCACCCCTCCCAGGCCTTCACCTACTCTATTGCCTGTATCCATGGGCTATGCATATGTGCATATAAAGTTAATGGGTTAATTTCTCCCCACCCACCTTGATTCCCTATCTGAGATTCACCAGTCTTTTCCATGCTTCTATTCCTCTGGATCTATTTTGTTCATCAGTTTATTTTTTTCTTAGATTCCACATATGAGTGAGTTTGTGTGGTACTTATCTTTCTCTGACTGGCATATATTGCTAAGCATCATACCAGGTCTCTGCATCTGTCTCAAATTCATTCTTAGTGAAACCTTCAATTACCATGCTATTATACTTCTGGGTTACCCTACTTCCCAATTTTGCATTTAAAGAATTTACGGTAGTTCAATTATATATATTTAATGCTTATTTATTGAATTTATTATATATTGTGTGTTCCCTCCTGCTAGAACTAAAGCTCCAGAAAAACAAGGATATTTTTATTGGCTTTTCTTTACTGATATAGTTCAAGCTCCTAGACTAGTGACTATCACAAAATACAATGAACTTTATTGAATGAAAAATATGGCCTTCCATGGAACTGGCTGGGATAGAGGCAAAAATACTAGAACTATGAGGAATTTGAATGCAGAGAAGAGATAGTTCAGAAGGAATGTTTTTAGAAGGCATTATTATAACTGGACAGTCGAAATAAAATAAAACAAATGTCCACTCTGTTGAATTTTCTATCTCTTGTCAGGTTTATTACAGTAGAAATCTTAAATTTTCAAAATCAAATAAAGCATGGTGAAATTGTCTACAAATGGGAAAGAGTATCTCAAATATTTTCCTTTAGATCAACTTAAAACCAGTTTTATCCTGTCCATTCATTCAGCAAACATTTTTGCATACCCACTAAATGTAAGGCTATGTTATTAATTTAAGAATAATACAGATATAAATTACATTAAAACTTTTATCTCAAATGATATATAATTTCTCTATAGTTATAAGCAACACCATTGAACATAGACTGGTTGAAGGATCACTGATCAGAATTAACAAAGTGGCTGTTTTGCTAACTTTTCTTTCTAGTGCAGGAACCAGGGAAAGGAGGTTTGAGCACATAATGAGAATATGTAACTCGTCATTCAATCATTCTTTTATTCATTCAAGAAACAAATATTTATTATAGACATATCCTGAGACAGATACTATCTTTGGTATCACGGATAAAGAGAGAAAGAATATCTCTTTTATCAACAAATTTATACTTAATGGACAATACAAAAACAAATAAATATGTAATCATTTTCTGGTGGTAATGCTGAAATGTATATAATTGAAGGAAACATTTTTAATATTTTGTTGATTTTGCATTTATTTTTTTTAATCTTTATTTTTAAAAGTATTACCTATGTTCCCTTTATTTCCCCATTGACCTCTTGTAGCCTGCCCAGCCACCCACCCCAGGCGTTCACCACAATACTGTCTGTGTCCATGGGTTATGCATGTCTGTGTCCATGGGTTATGCATGTCCATGGATGATCTCTTAGGGAGGTTAGGCAAGACCACAATGAGGTGATATTTGAGCATGGATCATTATTAAGTTATTCAAATAACTGAGGAAAGAGTGTTGACTCTGGAACAAAGAGTACAGCAAACACAACTCATTGTCAAATAGTCAGATTTTATCTGTATCTCAATAATTCTACACTTTGTGTTGCTGTTCTATACTTTCTAAATCCCTTTATCAAAAATATAACATGGATATTTCAGGATGACATTATCTATGGTAGAAAGAAAAAGAAAGAAGCAAATCTGGATGTATCAATGGGTATCCTTTAAAATGTATTTATATAATTAAGTTGGTATTGCTTAGAATGCTAACAAAATATGGAATAATTTGTTAACCAGTAGAATATTATTGTAGTGTTCTTTAATTTAAAAATTACCATGAAATAATTCAGGTCTTCAGAAATTATCTAGGATGATAGAACAAAAATTTTATTGGTGTAATTTTACACCTTTTAGGTGGTGCTTTTTGTCAATTTAATATTTTTTATTGTATTTGCCAAGAAATCTTGTATATTTATGTAATCTAAATTTTAAACCTGTATTTAGAGCTCTTATGGCATATGAAATAAAAATAATATCTAATTTATCTTTTTCTCACATGGCCATCTATTTGTTCTTATATGACACTGTTTTAATAATAATGTCTATAACTTATTTTAAATTCTATAGGGATGGTTTACTGGATATTTGTGCTTGTTTAGCCATTCATAAAAACATTAGAACAGAAATTTTGAAATATGATTCCTTAATATTTCCTGATAAAATGTATATTACATTAACTCTAATACATATAAACTAGACTAGATAATGCTTAAGACATTCCCAAACCTGATAATACTGGGCATGCAGCCTTTTGAGAAATAATATCCAAGCACAGTTGAAAGTATTAAAATGACTCCAGGAATTGCCATTCCAAATGACAAAATTAATTTTCATGACTTCACACAATAGCTTCAGAGGTATCATAGTGAAAAAGGGCACTGGTTTTGGAGTGCCCAATAAATTCCTGTCTTAAATCAATCATTTTAATCATTTCTAGACTGGTTTTTTGATCTTCTGTGTCATCATCCACACAACAGGTGTAAGCATCTTTGCCCAATGCACTTCTCAACACAAGCTGCCATTCATAGAATTCACAGGAAGGAAGGTGTCAGAAAAGGCTTATTAACCCTTTTATCAAAAAGCATATCCATCTGTATCTCCCAACAAAGACACAGTGCTTTAATGACTCACAACACAAATACATTTAAAGGCAAGTTACTCATGGTCACTTGCAGTAACAAAGCAAAAAGACCTTTTTCCAGGTGAGTACAGATGATCCTTTCATCTTTGTAGTATTTTTATGTGTGGTTGTTTATTTATAGAATTTGAAGAAATAAATGTTTTGCAGATCAAAATCCTATGGAATCTATCACAAAATTAAATTTTCTGGCATCATCAAAGGATTTGAGCTAACCAATCCACAATATATTAACATCACAGCCACCTATAAAAACCTCATGCAAATATATGCTATCTTAGATGTGTTATGAACTCCTGTTGTTCATTGGGATTGAGAACACCTTTTGAGGTCGGTTCAGTGGGATGGAACTTTTGTGTCTATGAATTTCCAGAAGGCATCCTTCACGTCTTTATTCCTCAGGCTGTAGATCAGAGGGTTCAGCATGGGGTTGACCACTGTGTAAAAGACAGAAGCCACTTTGACCGTTTGCCGAGAGTTTTTGGAGTTGGGCACACAGTAGAGGGAGAGGATGGTCCCATGGAAGATGGTGATGGCTGTCAGGTGGGAGGCACAGGTAGAGAAGGCTTTGTGTCTTCCCTCTGCAGAGGGCATCCTGAGGATGGTGATGAGAATAAACAAATAGGAGGTGAGGATGATCACAAGGGTGGTGACCTCATTCAGTGAAGCCAGAATATATAACAGCAGTTCATTCATAGAGACATCAGAGCAAGCAAGAGATAAGAGAGGGGGCAGATCACAAAAGAAATGGTTCATCACATTTGATCTGTAGGATGTGATCTCAAGAGCTAAACACAAGTGAATCAGAGCACAAATAATCTCACCAAAGTAGCAGCAAGATACCAGCATCACACAGAGATTCCGGGACATGGTGATCATGTACAGCAGTGGGTTACAGATGGCCACAAAGCGGTCATAAGCCATAACGGCCAGCAGGAAGATTTCACTGATCGCATAAACACAAAATAAGTAAAACTGCGCCATGCACAATTTTATTTTTGAGGTGACTAATTTTTGAGATTTTTGACCCATAAAAACCCTTGAAATTTAGAATTATGAAAAAAGAAAATAAAAATATACACTGAAAATTATCATTTTCATATCAATTTAGCAAATTGGTTTAATCAATTATAATAGCAATGACCTATGCTATGCTATTCCAGGAAGATGGAACTTGTCTATACATTTTTTTGGAATATAATTAGGCTGCATATGTTAGAAGACTTAACCCTGATAACAATAAAAACTATCTTATGCTTTAATAGGAGATTTTAATGAGATAGATGAATTACATTGACAAAATTGTGAAAACCTATATCCAAAGCTACATTGCAGCATTGTTTATAATATTAACAATCAGAAATTTTAATTATGAAAAAGAGATATTTTTAAACTACGGAGCATCATATCTAGGAGAGAAGGCTTTTGTGCTATTTGAAATTATGTTTTGGAGATGTTTCATTTTAAAAAAATACATACTAAAAAACATGGTGTATACATGTAAACAGAAATGAAGATGTACTTGTGAAGGTATGAATACATATGATAAAGATTTCATTTTTTATTTTTTATTTCATATGTAAAGATTTTAAATGTTATTGCTGTAATTAGACTATAATAGAAAGGTTAATCCTTTACCCACATATTAAAAGGGTTAAGTGAGGAATTTTCCCAGGTTCTCTGAAGTACTTGGTTGGAAAAGTGGTTGCATTCATGTTTTCTCTATAAATTAGATCCACATTTCAGACCTATCCTTAAAGAAAAGGCATAAGAAATTAAATAATTTCATTCATAAACCCATAATGTAATACACATATATGTAATGAAAATTGAGTGAAGATATTCTGAACATGTAACCTGGTATTTTATCCATATCTTGAGTTAATTTTAAAATGAAGGCAGGTTTTATTAGTTGACAAAACAAACAAACAAAAACCAGCAAAATCCTGAATTATTTGCCCACTTAACAGTTAAACCAAGAAAATCAACTTGTAAAAAATGTCTTCCTATATTCTAGGCTGATAATAAGAAACTACTTTATGGTAAACTGAAAACAAATCTTAAAGACCTTATTTAATGAACAGCCATAATCTTCATGTCCTCACTATCTTTCCATGACCAACTCTCAGGCACATCAATTCAACCTGCAGAATATGGGGTGACAAAAGTATGGTGATTACCAGAGGGAACAGGACTGGGGGTAGTAAAGGGTGAAAAGGGTCAAATACATTGTGATGGAAGAGCTGACGTTGGGTGGTAGGCACATGAGGCAATATACAGATGGTATATCAATCCACAAGCAAATTATTATGTTAAGACTGCTGTAGTTGAAAATCATTTCTCCATATCTAATGGTACTTGCATTCCATATTTACTGTTTTGATTCCTTCTATGGTGTGTGTGTGTGTGTGTGTGTGTGTGTGTGTGTGTGTGTGTGTGTGTGTATGTGTGTGTGTCTGTGTGTGTGTTCATTCTGTTTGGTGTTATCTGAGATTCTTAAACCTGTGGTTTGGTGTCTTTAATTTTAGAAAAATTTTAGCCATTATATCTACACATACTATCTCTGCCCTTAGATCATTCTCTTTTACTTCTGAGTTTTCAAATAGAGTTCTTTAGACTGATAGTCATACAGCTGAAATACTATCCCTGTTTCTGCACTTTTTTTCCTCTACATGTAATTTTACATATTTTCCCTTGATCTATATGTATGTTCTCTAATACTTTCCCTGAGTGTGTTAAGGCTACTACTATGCCCATATTTATCTCTGGTGGGGTATTTTATTATTATTTCTAACAAATTTAGTGTTCATGACTTAGTTGAAATTCCTTTTTTATTCATACATGTTGATAACTTTCTCACTATTACCCATGGAATTGAAGCATGTCTAATATCTCTAACATCTAAGTCATTTTCCAAATCTGAGTCTGCTACTGTCTTTGTTTCCCCAAAACCAGTCATTTTCTCCTGCTCATTTGTGCTATGTCTATATTTTTAAAAATGCATATCATGTGAAGGTCAAAAAAGACTGAAATAAATAGTATTTTGCCTGAAAATTATTGCTATGTTTTGCTTAGCATCAAGTATAGTTTTATTCATAATATGATTACCTCTGTGTTACACAAACTTCAAATTCATCTATTGCTATCTTATTTGATAGTGGCAGTTGTTTTGCCAGAGATTCTCAAAATATAATCCATCCTAAGGTTTAGGTCTTCTCTTGCATGGACCTATCTCTAGATTATGGACCTACTCTAGATTCTTTACCTTTTCCTAGCAATGAATTTTGTTTCTAGAAGCTCTAATCTTTTGTTAGTTGGTTACCCAGTGAGCAAACATCAATCTCAGTGATGAAAACTGAAAGCATTTTCTATAAGATCAGGAAAAAGACCTGTGTCTACTCTAGCCAATTCTATTCAACATAAGACTAGGAGTTCTAGCCAGGGCAAGGGCAATAAATATAAAGAAAAATAGATACATGTCATTCTAATGCAACTCTGTAGAATAGTTAAAATTAAATATGACTCAAAGACAAAGAAATAATATGAAATGTGATGAACCATGTATTTTAAATTAATCATGATGGAAATAAAAGCTATGGTATACACCGAAAATAATAGGTTTTTCTTTTTCAAGTTAAATTTGAAAAGAATTTTTTACAAGTCAACTAAAACTTGAAAAGATATATAGATTTTAAAAATTAATTCATTTAAGAGACACATGAGTAAAAATTTAATTAACACTAATATAAATCATGGTCTGCATAGCAGCTATAAGAGGTGCCAAAGAAGATTCAAAATCTCAAATGACTGAATGGAATAAGATGAAATATTACATCCATGTTTATTGAAAAGTGTAATGCCTCTGTTTTGGAAATCTCAATCATCTTTATTTTGTCATTCACTAATTCTAATACATTGATCAGAGCACTTAAACTATACATTTTCATTTCCTCCAAATAAAAGTTGATTTAAACTTTAACTTTACAACAATATAATCATAAAAAAATACATGAAAACATTTTAAACATGAGTTTTTCATAGTTTCCAATCAAGAATAATATCACATTTTTGCTATTTTTAAATTATTGTTCCAGATAATTGAAAATTAAGTTAATGACAATATACAAAGGAAGTTGGTTTATTTGAAAATATTTAAAACATTTTGGTTATCATTGTATATGTAAATATTTAGAAAATTTTGATGTTATTTTAATTTAGCATTATAAGTTTAAAATTATATACCATACCAAATTATTTCATGAACCTGTATGAGACTGTTTTCTAGTTTTCATTTTACTCTCACAAATACAACCAGAATTTTTCCTCCCAATAGGTTTCTGAACAATTTTGAAATTTTATCCAAATATAAACAGTGCAGGAAAAAAAAAATATATATATATATATACACATGTATATATAGAATTCAATTAAAATTGATGATGGGATTAAAAAAGAGGTACAAAGTTACAGAATTTTAAAAATTAGATACCTGTGTGTATGAGGGCATCTTTCAATAAATATGACTACTATTAGAAAAAAATGAATCTTTCCTAATATACACAATAATCTAGATTTGTTATTTCTTTGTTTAGTTATCATTGAAATTGGCATTTAATTTA
>PVJN01055034.1:0-13217 GCA_004026805.1 Lasiurus borealis | reverse complement strand
GGCGGAGCCTGAGCTGCCGCGCAGGTGCACTGAGGTGGAGACAGGAGCGGCTCGCGCAGCCGCAGCTGCGCTTTGCAGCGGGGAGCCTCCCACAGCGCTCACTGACCACCAGGGGGCAGCACCTAGCGCCTGCATTGAGCATCTTCTCTCTGTTGGTCAGTGTTCGTCATAGTGTCCAGTCGACCTGCTGTTCAGTTGTTCACTTGTTTGGTGGCTTAGGCATATATATATATATATATATATATATATATATAAATTAAGGAGAAAACAATAAAGCATATTAACAAGAAAGATGTAAACCTGAATAGTTGTCATCCACTCAACCTGGATATTCTTGCCAGTGTCACAATAAAAATAGTGACTGGACAGTGGACTGTGGGTAGGGCAAGACCCGTGTGATAACCAAGTGGGTGAAGAGAGCCTAAACCACAGTCAACTCCAATCCAGCGTGGGGAGCAGCTGATTGTTTAAAACATGGTGTTCGCCACTGGGTTTTGATAATACATTTGTTGATAATAGCTCAAGTATTCCATAATGCTATAAGCAATATTAACTTTTTATTTTTTATTGATATGTAACACATGTAAAGTCCACTAGTTGTAAATTGTGCAATGAATGTTTACATTTATATGTTATGTGACCACCTTTTCCAGGCTCAAGATCAACTGTATCTCCAGCGTTCCAGTAGGCTCCTTTCTTGCCCTTTTCCTAACGCTACACCGCTAACGGTCCCTGCTAATGGACCTCTATTAGCTTTGCCTCTTCTTCAATGAAACCATAAAGTATGTATTCTTTTGTATCTGCCTTATTTTTCTCAATATGTCTGTGAGTCGTCCATATTACATGAAACAGTAGCTCCTTATGTTCAGTGTTTTACAGTATTCCATTGTATGTATGTACTACAATGTAGCTATTCTACTCTTGATGGGCATTTGAATTGTTTCCAGTTTTTAGCTAGTATAGAGAAAGCTATGTACAATACTGGACGAGTCTTCTGGTGGACCTAAGCACTCATTTTATTGGTTATTTTGCACATCACACAGCTAATTAGTGGCATAGCTTCACTCAATAAAAAACACATAAATTATAATTGATGTGTTCTAGCCGCAGACCAGAGGTGTCTACTAAAAAGGAAAACTTTCATTTTCCCCTTCCCTGTTCCTTTATTGTACATAAAGTAACTGAGGTAGCCCTAACCGGTTTAGCTCAGTGTTTAGAGCATCAGCCTGAGGACTGAAAGGTTGTTGTCTTTGTTTTGTTAAACAGTGAGAGCAAAATAACTTACTGGAATATAAAGATAAGAGCTGAGTGAGCATGCCAGAATGGAAAAAGAGGGTGTTTTCACAGAACCAGTGTTTTCCCTCCACCCATTTCCATTTGATGTCAATCAAAACATACCAGTGGCCATTTATTTATTTATTTATTTAATTTTTAAAAAATATATTTTATTGATTTTTTACAGAGAGGAAGGGAGAGAGAGGGATAGAGTTAGAAACATCAATGAGAGAGAAACATCAATCAGCTGCCTCCTGCACAGCCCCTACTAGGGATGTGCCCGCAAGCAAGATACATGCCCTTGACTGGAATCGAACCTGGGACCTTTCAGTCCTCAGGCTGACACTCTCTCCACTGAGCCAAATGGGTAGGGCTACCTCAGTTACTTTATGTATAATAAAGGAACGGGGAAGGGGAAATGAAAGAATAGAGACAACTATATGTAGTAGTCGGATATGTTGAAACCAAATTGCAGTTTTATAACTGAGAATGTCTTCTTGGCCTGGAGAACAGAGTTCTGGAGTAAAGTACAGGTTCCCTTTTTAGTAGACACCTCTGGTCTGCTGCTAGAACACATCAATTATATTTTTATCCTCCAATTTCCACTGTGCAGGTGATCTTTCTTTCTTTCTTTCTTTCTTTCTTTCTTTCTTTTCTTTCTTTCTTTTTAGAGAGAGTAGAAGGAGGGGGAGAGACAGAGAAACATTGATGTGAGAGAGACGCATTGATTGGTTGCCCCCACATGTGGCCCTGGCACATGCCCAACCAGGGCCAGGGATCAAGCCTGCAATAGAGGTACACGCCCTTGACCAGAACCGATCCGGGACCCTTCAGTCCCTGGGCCAACTCTCTATCCATTGATCCATACCGGCTAGGGCGGGTGTATCTGTTTCATTGAATCAAATCTAAATCTGATCTGCCTCATTGACAAACCCTGTCCTTCGCAATAGTTGTCATTAGTTTACTAAGTGGTGTATGCCCCTTAACCTTAAACTGCACCACAGAACCATCCTGCCTCGCCACCTTCAAAACAATATGATCACTGTTCTCAGTCTTAACTCCTTCCTTGGGTTTTTCGTTGGTCACGGCCTGTGCTGGAGTCTCCTCAGCTATCACTACACCAAAGAGGTAGTAGGTCCGCACCAAAGGCACACACAAGCACCAACAGTAGAGGAGAGGGCGCATGCATGCTCTGCCTGGTTTTTATTAGTGTTTCTCTGTGGCTCTCAATAAACTCTTCAAGTCTGGCCAGTGTGCTCAGTGGTTGAACATCAACCTATGAACCAGGAGGTCATGGTTCAATTCCTGGTCAGGGCACATGCCCGGATTGCGTGCAGGAGGCAGCCAATCAATGATTCTCTCTCAGCATTGATGTTTCTGTCTCTCTCCCTTCCTCTCTGAAATATATATAATTTTTAAATATATTTTATTGATTTTTTTACAGAGAGGAAGGGAGAAGGATAGTTAGAAACATCGATGAGAAAGAGAGACTTTGATCAGCCGCCTTCTGCACATCCCCTACTGGGGATGTGCCCGCAACCAGGATAAGTGCCCTTGACCGGAATCGAACCCAGGATCTTTCAGTCCGCAGGCCGACACTCTATCCATATAATTTTTTTTTTAAAGAAGAAGCTCTTCTACTTCTTCCACAAGCCACCACTATCCACTTGCTAGGCCACAATGAAATATAAATATCCTTAACATCCTAAACACAATCTTCCCAACATGCATGGACTGTTTTAGGCTTGATTGTCCCCTGTCCGTGTAATATAAAGGATGCACCTGGCAATACTGAAGCACTTCCAGCTCTTCCAACTCTTCCAGCTTATTACCATATTAAGGTAAGCAGTCATGGCTCTAAGGAGGAATCTCAGCCTCATGATGTGGCTTTGAAGCAGCAAACCAAGCTTAGATGAGCAGAGTGAAGGGTGGGGTGATGTTGTACGGAGGAAGACTTCGAAGTCTTCATGAGCTCACTCATAAAGTATGTGGTATGCCTTGGCATGGTCCTGCTGTCTGCTGTCTGCAATCTGCAACACTACAGCCAAGGCCTTTCTCTTTGAGGTCCCAGTCTACTTCTAAAACCAACTCAGGAAAAGTGCTGCAGGCCCTGGACTTTGCATTTGATTTCTACGATACAAGCAAAAATATTTTGTCTTCTTTTACAGTACTGGGATCTGCATCCCCTGTAGAACATATTGGGGTTTATTAAATACAGAGCTACACTGCCACCATGAGAGATGGAGGAAGGGGCAGTCATAAGGGCATCAGCTACCTTCAAACCAGGGCCCTGTATATCTCATTTGGAAACAAAAGCAGCTAGAATATACCAGCTTCATTATATTCTGGAAGACAGCCCTTGGGCCAATAATTCTTTTCAATAGCTCTGGATGGGTGTTGCTGCCTGCTCCTCCCCAGATACAGCTCACCAACAGTTTGCAGTTTTTGAGGTTAAAGTGGTTTCTAAAACTCTTACACCATCTGTGGCTGGTTGGGAAATCCTTCCATCCAAAGGCTGTCTCTCCTTTGGCAGGAGGTTTCAATCATGACTTGAGACCAAGAGCTTTCTTCCTCTCCCCGCCCCCACTCCCTCCCCCTTATTATTTTTTTTGCCACATACTGCCATTGCTAGTAATAGATTTCTGGTTCATTTCTTCCAGCCATAAATTTAGTGCTCCTTCAGTCTTCATTAAAGACTTATTAGGGGACCCTGTCCCCCTCCCCACGTGGGAGTCTGTGCTGTGAGATTCTTTCCCCTTCTCCACGTGGGAGTCTGTACGTGCTCTCCAATAAATCTCCATCTTTACTATACAAAAAAATAAAAAAGGAGTCATCACATGAACTTTGCTGTCACTGGTGTAGTTATAGAACTTGATGACCCGGCTTCACAAGTTTACTTTTGATTTCCTGAGGTCGTATTTCTGTGCCACATGGAGATGGACACACCAGCCCTCCCTCCGTAAGTAAGCTCCATTTTTCCAGCATGGAAAGGGGTTGCAGTAAATGTGGTGGGAATGCCTTCCGATGGCACTGTCATAAGGAGAAAAGGCGTCTGAAAACACTAAAACCGCCGAAACCGGTTTGGCTCAGTGGATAGAGCATCAGCCTGAGGACTGAAAGGTCCCAGGTTCGATTCTGCTCAAGGGCATGTACCTTGGTTGCGGGCACATCCCCAGTGGGGGGCGTGCAGGAGGCAGCTGATCGATGTTTCTAACTCTATCTCTCTCCCTTCCTCTCTGTAAAAAATCAATAAAGTATATTTAAAAACAAACAAACACTAAAACCATGTTTTCAAAACAAAACACTAGAATCACAGTCAGCTTCACAAGATAAACACCGAAAGGCCCAGAACTGGTGCCGGGAGAACATAGTCTGGCTGCTTATGTTTCCAAAGGGGATACGCAGGGCCCTGGTTTGAAGGTAGCTGATGCCCTTATGACTGCCCCTCCCTCCATCTCTCATGATGGCAGTGTAGCTCTGTATTTAATATATATATTTCATTGATTTTTTACAGAGAGGAAGGGAGAGGGATAGAGAGTTAGAAACATCAATGAGAGAAACATAGATCAGCTGCCTCCTGCACACCCCACACTGGCGATGTGCCCGCTACCAAGGTACATGCCTTTGACCGGAATCGAACCCGGGATCCTTCAGTCTGCAGGCGACACTTTATCCAGAGCCACACCGGTTCTGGCACAGCTCTGTACTTAATAAAGCCCATTGGATAGGCCTCCCACCTACTGAATGAGTACGGTGGAGTTCCCATTAAATGTCTATGATGAGACACCACCCATCTCCCTTAAACCGCACAACCTCAAAGACATCCCAGTTTTTACAGATTCG
Source organism: Lasiurus borealis (assembly GCA_004026805.1). Taxonomy (NCBI): domain Eukaryota; kingdom Metazoa; phylum Chordata; class Mammalia; order Chiroptera; family Vespertilionidae; genus Lasiurus; species Lasiurus borealis. The sequence continues at coordinate 8,099 of PVJN01055034.1, read as the reverse complement.
TCAGCCGGGACCTGGAAGGGCTAAACGACAAGTCATTCTGCGAAACGCAAAGGAAGGGAACCAGCCAGCCGGCGACTGCAGACAATGTCCGCCGCGCCCGGAGCCGCGCAGGCCCGTTAGGTAACCGCGCGGGCGGGAAGCTGGCTCCGGGGGCGGGAAGCTGGCTCCGGCGGTCACGTGGGCGGACGGGCTGCGCCCGCGGGGTTCGTGCGCCCCCCAGCGGCCGCGGCCGGGGCCTCCTCCCAGCCCGCTTCTCCCACCCGCCCGCCACGCCGGAGCCGCGAGCCCCTACCCGAGGGCCCGGCCCTGGACTGCCGTTTCCGCCCGGCCAACCTCCTTCCGGCGCCGGCGCTCGCGTCTGGAAGGTTCTGTCCCGGAACAAAGGCCTCAGGGCGGAAGCGAGGCCTCGGAGGCGGTCGCGGACGTGCAGCTGAGAGGCGTGGAAGGGACGAGTGCTCCCTTACCCTTACAGGGCTCCTTCCCTCCATCCTTTGTCTTCGCTTCCCCGTCTCCCTTGCTTTCAGCTCCGCCTGGGGACCCCCTACGGGAGAGGGGGTCTTCTTTCACCCTGTGTGTGTGTGGGGGGGGGCGCTGCAGGGAGGGGCACAGGTTAGAAACTGCAGCACAAGCAGCAGCTCCTGCAAACAGCCAGCGCCCCGGCCACGCCCACCTGAAGCACCAGCCTTGCCAAATCGAATGCCCTTTTGTTTCTCCTTGCTAATTTTTTAAAAAATATATATATATTTTTTATTGATTTCAGAGGGGAAGGGAGAGGGACAGAGAGATAGAAACATCACTGATGAGAGGATCACTGACCAGCTGCCTCCTGCACGCCCCCCATTGGGGACTTGAGCCTGCAACCCCTTAAGCTCTGACTGGGAATCTAACCCTGGCCTCCTGGTTCCTAGGTAGGCATTCCACCGCTGAGCCAGCCAGCTGGACGATCCTTGCTAATTTTTTTAAAAAATGCTGCTTCAACTTTTTTTTTTTTTTAGTTTTCCTTCCACCTAAAGGAAACCTTAAGACATCTACTTGTTTCTAGTGAATCCTAACTGGGGATGTCTTCCTGGTTTGTCCTTTGTTCTTTACTCCTCATCAGTGATTCTCAAAGTGGAGGGAGGAAGTAAGCGTGTTTCATCTGTAAGGGCAAATCCCAATCGAGGGGATGTGTGCCTTTGATTACTTTTTATAATCCTCACTGAGGATATGTTTTTATTGATGTTAGAGAGAAAGGAAGGGAGAGAGAATGAGGAACATGGATCGCTTGCCTCCCATACTCCATATGACCCGAATCAAACCGGAAACCTAGCCCTAGCCAGTTTGGCTCAGTGGCTAGAGCATCTGCCTGTGGACTGAAGTGTCCTGGGTTTGATTCTGGTCAAGGGCACATGCCCACGTTGCAGCTTGATCCCCAGTGCCAACCAATGGTTCTCTCTCATCATTGATGTTTCTATCTTCCTCTTCCTTCCTCTCTGAAATCAATAAAAATCTGTACTAATAACAGGGTAATATGCTACTTAGGGCAGATGTCTTCAGGATGTCCATCCGGACACCCATCAGGACAAAGCAAGCCACTGTGGCTGTGAGGCCCAGGGCTCCGGCCTTGCAGCTGCTGTGGCTGGCAGTGGCAGCAGCACAGGGTGATGGGGGAGGTGCCTCCCCCTGATCAGCCAGGTTGCCTGCTCCCTAAACTGCAATCTGACCTCCTTTTTAAATTTTATATATATATATATCAAACACAAATCTGAAATCTAGGTATGAGCCTTGACCTGGAATGTTTTGGTTAATGGGACAACACTTCAACCAACTGAGTCACCCAGCCAGGGTACCTTTAATTACTTTTAGAAAGCACATTTAATATTCATTCAGCAAATATTTTTTTAAATACATTTTATTTATTTTTTACAGAGAGGAAGGGAGAGAGATAGAAAGTCAGAAACATCAATGAGAGAGAGACACTGATCAGCCACCTCCTGCATGCCCCACAGTGGAGATGTGCCCGCAAGCAAGGTACATGCCCCGGACCGGAATCAAACCTGGGACCTTTCAGTCCGCAGGCCAACGCTCTATCCACTGAGCCAAACCGGTCTGGGCTCATTCACCAAATATTTATTGAGCACTTACTATGTGGCATGCACCATGCCAAGCAGTAGAATGCAGTGTGAAACTCAGGTCTATTGGAGTTAGAAAAGCCAACATAGAAATCCATGATAACACCTAGAAGGGAATAAGTTTGATTCACAAATTCAAATACATACTAGAAGACCATTGCACGAAGATTCGTGCCATAGGCCTTCCTTCCCCTGGCTGCTGGCACCGGTTTTCCTCCAGCACCTGGAACCCAGGCCTTTCCTCCGGTCACAGCGGAGAAGCCAAGCCTCTTCAGTCTTCACTCATGAGTCTTTGCTTCATGCCCCAGCATGCAAATTAACCTTTCATCTTTGTTGGGTTAATTTGCATACCCACTCCTGATTGGCTGGTGGGTGTCACGGAAGTACAGCCAATTTGTCAATTTGCATATTTCCCTTTTATTAGTGTAGATAAAGACAGATTGTGTTGACTGCTATCAAGGAAAAGCATGAAACTGGAAGAGGGGATTCTGTTTGGACTGATATCAGGAAAGGCCTGAGGAAGGCCTGATTAATCTGAGATCTGGAGGATGAGCAGGAGTTAGCTGAGTTACACACAGAAGAGTGTAAGTGAAAGCCCTGAAAGGGAGGAGCTTGGTGGTAGAAGGAACTGAAAAGTGGGCTGTGTGGCCTGGTATGGCTGAGGTCCAAAGGCAAAGGTCATTAAAGACCTTACTGGGCTTTGCCTATAGGCCATGGTGATGAGTAGGTGTTTTATCCTAAGAACAATAGAAAGCCTGAGCCGGTTAACATACAGGGTTCTCTTCACAATCAAAAAAGCTCACTATGGCTGCTCATGGAAGACAGTTGAATGAGACAGAAAGTAGAATCAGGAAGACTACCTAGGAGGCTACGGTAGTAGTTGCCGGGAGTGGTGACAGTAATTTGGGCCAGAGAAGTGTGTCAGAAGAAGGAGAGAAGTAGATGGATTCAAGATACATTTGGAGGTAGAACAGATCACACTTGGTAGTAGATTCAATGGGGGCTAGTGGGGAAAGGTGTCACTGAGGGAAAAAAAAATGATAAGGATGACCCAGGTTTCCGGTTTGAACATCTGAATGGTAATATAGGAAATGCTGGAAAAAAGCAGGTAGGGGAAATGATACAGAATTTGTTTTTAGATATGTTAAGTTTGAGATGTCTGGGAGTCTTAGAAGCAGAAAAGTAGGTTAGCTGAATAAGCCTTGGACTGAGATGTTTTATTGATTTCAGAGAGGAAGGGAGAGCGAGAGAGAGATAGAAACATCAATAATGAGATAGAGTCATTGATTGATCCCACAACCTGAGCATGTGCCCCAACCAAGAATGGAACAGTGACCTCCTGGTTCATAGGTTGATGCTCAAGCACTGAGCCAAGCCGGCTGGCCGCTGGCAAGTTCGGTTTCTTCTGAGGACTCTGTCCTTCGCCTGCAGTTGGCTGCTGTCATGGGCCCTCACAGTCTTTTTCTTCATGCATGTACTCCATGTCCAGATTTCTCCTTCTTATACTGATACCAGTCAGATTGGATTTGGGCCCACTTGATCAGCCTAATTTTAATCATCTTTTTAAAGGCCCACTCTCCAAAAGCAGTCATTCTTTTTTTCAGGTGGGGGTTAGAGCTTCAACATATGGATTTGGGGAGGACACAATTCAGTCCATAATAATTTTGTTATTATCTAAGCTCTTTAAGTTATTTACCTCTATTTTATCTGTATGGTCATGTATGGAAATACCATATTATGAATTGCTAGCTTGAAATTAGCCATGATAGTAATATTTACACCAGAGAAATAAGCAAATACTAGAAATTAGGGCTTTTGTTCTCCCTGGAGAGAGCCTGTTGTTAAACGTTTACTAGAACATCACAGCTATTGATGTTATTTAGTCTTCAGAGTATAATTTGAATGTGAAAAATGGGAAACGTGTACACAGACAGCTCTTGTTGAAGTACTGCAAGCCATAGCGGGTAGAGAAGCAAAGAAAGTAGCAGGTGTTATCTAGATGTTTTCCATTGAGACACAGAAATGCTAACCAAATAGTATTAAAACATTTATTATTTCACATCAAAATAAATCCCAGGGTAACTGAGGCTTCTGAAAAAGGTTTCTTGCTCCTATGACAAAGCAGCAAAAAGGAACTCTCCCTGTCTGGATGTGACTGCTTTCAGTTGGGTCCCTCATTGCTACCTGTAGCCATCACAGGATGTGAGAGACTCAGCCACTGGAGAAGGAAGTACTGTGGTTTGCAGTTCTGGAAGACATGGTGGGGCAAATGATCAGTCCTATTGAGGCTCAGCTCTAGCCCTCCGTCTCCAGTGGTAAATTGGACACCTCCATATGGATGTTCCATTACCATCGTAATCTCAGTAAATTCCAAAGATCATCTTCTGCAGCTCTAAATTCAAACCTCTCCCCTCCTTTCACTGCCAAAACTATTTCCCCAGGAACCCTAGATTCAGCCAAACCCTGGGTATAGTTCCCTTTTCCATACCCTATGTCTATTCAGTTAATGAGTCCTTTTGATTTTTCCTCTCTATCCTACATTCTTATTCCAGACCCTTATCATCCTCAGCTTCCCAATCTTTATGCTTTAGGATTCTTCCACCTTGAATTCTTCCAGCCATTCAATGAATCATGTTTTACTGAATGTATCTGCATTTCCTATATATTTTAAGAACTTAGCATCTTAAGACTTATTGAGCTCCTCCACTTCTCTCTATCCAATAAAGAGATTATTATTATTATACTAGAGGCCCAGTGCATGAAATTTGTGCATGGTGGTGGTGGTTGTCCCTTGTCCAGCCTGCACCCTCTCACAATCCAGGACATCCCTCTCACAATCCAGGACTACTAACTTCTAACCACTCAACTGCCTGCCTGCCTAATCACCCAACCACTCTCTCTGATTACCCCTAGCTGCCTCTGCCTCAGCCTCCACCACAGTGGCTCTGTCTGGAAGGCCATCTGGAATGACATCTGGAAGGTCGTTTGGCTGTCCAGTTTAATTAGTATATTATACTTTTATTATTATAGATTTTATACTAGGGTCCCAGTGCACAAATTTGTGCACCTTGAAAGGAACTGTGGGCTGTGAGGCTATAGTGGGCACAGGGGCAGGTCTTGGCCTATCCTTTACGCCCATGCCCAGCCCTCCTGCCAGGGTCTCCAGTCCTCACTCCTGCTATCACTCCCATGCGCTGATAGCACCAGCTCTCTCGCACCCACTGATGGCTTGCAGCAATTGGGCTGGTGCCAGCAGTGGGTGTGAGCAGGGCCAGCACCGTCAGCAGGTGAGGTGGAGAAGCCCTCAGTGGCAATCAGGGGCAGCAGCCACTGCTCTCACCTGCTGGTGGCACTGAGTGATAGGGACCCGGCGCTGGGCACCAGCAGCAGGTGCAAGCAGCCACTCTGGCACCGGCAATGAGTGTGATCAGGGCTGATGCTGGCAGCAGATGCAATCGATGGCTGCCAGCCCCAATCTCCCCCCAGGAGCAGGGGAGGTGGAAAGCCCTGAGGGGCAATCAGGGCTGACAGCCATCGCTCACACCTACTGAACTATTGGGGCTAGTGTGGGTACCAGCAGCAGGTGCAAGCAGCCACTCTCATGCCAGCAGTGGGTGCGAGTGAGGCCGGTACCAGCAGCAGGTGCAAGTGCCCAGTGGGACTGCCGTGAGCAAGAGCAAAGAATTTTCAGTAATCACCAGAGGCTTGCCCTGATGACAGTGACTGGCGCCCTGCCTTGGTCTGGTCCCCTTGCTCACCTGCTCTACCATCCCGCCAATGCTTGCTAGGTTCTGTGCCCTGCCGCTTGCTGTTGATGCCTGCCATGTTCTGTGTGCGCGTCCTGGTGGGCAGTTTATGTTACAGTGACCAGTTGTTCAGTTGTTCTGCTGTCTGGTCTATTTGCATATTAGGGTTTTATATATAGACTAGAGGCCTGGTGCACAAAATTCATGCATAGGTAAGGTCCCTAGCCTGGCTAGTAATCAGGGAGGATCAGGGCCTTCTGGCTGCCAGCTGGGGCCTCTCTTCATTGCATGCTGCCCCCTGGTGGTCAGTGCACTTCATAGCAAGCGATCGAACTCCCAGTCTGCTGGTTGAACTCTCAAGGAGACACTGCATATTAGCCTTTTATGTATAGAGAGATATACAGAAAATATCAATAGCTAAGACAGTGTGGTACTAAAGCAGAAATAGTCTGACATTTATAGATCAATGAAAAATAATGGTTCAGAAATCTATTATATGTAATAGACTTATATATGTAATGATATATATATAAATGTATTAATGATAGATAATGATAAAGATGGCATTTCAAATCAATTGGGAAGGATGGGATTGATCAATGAATGGTGTTGGGAAAATTGGTTCCCTTTTTGGGGAAATGTTAGATCCCCACCTCACACTATACACAAAAATTATTTAAAATTAAAAACCATATAATGAAATATTGTTCAGGAATTAAAAGAGATTAAATACTGTTATGGACTACAACCTGTATGAACCTTGAAAACATGCCAAGTGAAAGAAGCCAGTCATAAAGGATCACGTGTTATACGATTTCATTTACACAAAGTATAAAAAATAGTCAAATTTATAGAAACAGAAAGGGGATTAATGGTTGCCAAGGGCAGAAGTGGAAGGGAGGATTGGAAGGTGATGGCTAAGGCTCAGAGGGCTTCTTTTTGGGATAATGAAAATGTCCTAAATTTAATTGTGGTGATAGTTGCACAACACTAAACATACTAAAAGCCATTGACTTGTACAAGTTAAATGGGTGATTTTATGGTATGTTAGTTATATATTAATAAAGCTTTTCAAAACAATTCTATGAGGGTAAAAAAGGGAAGAATAAATATCAGTTAGGCAAGAGGCAGTTTCTGTCACAGTTAATATCCAAACCAAAAAGAGTAACAAATCATTTTAAGACATTAATGACATAGCAGAAACATGAAAAATGATATGAAAAGGCAATTTGTAAAATATAAACAAATACAAATACGTGTACATACAAAAAGAAACAACCTCAGCAATAATAAAAATGTAAACTTGCCCTAGCCAGTTTGGTTCAGTGGATAGAGCATTGGCCTGTGGGTTGAATGATCCTAGGTTCCATTCCGGTCAAGGGCACATGCTCAGGTTGTGGGCTCAATCCTCAGTAGGGGGCATGCAGGAGGCAGCCAATCAGTTATTCTCTCTCATCATTGATGTTTAAATCTCTCTCTCCCTCTCCCTTCCTCTCTGAAATCAATAAAAAAATATATTTTTAAAATGCAAACTTGCCTGGCTGGTATATATAAGTGATTAGAGTATCGACCTTCGAACTGAAGGGTGACAGGTTCAATTCTGATCAAGGGCATGTACCTCAGTTGCAGGCTTAATCCCCAGTGGGGGTTGTGCAGGAGGCAGCTGATCACTGATTCTTTCTCGCATTGTTGTTTCTATCTCTCTCCCTCTCCCTCTCTGAAATCAATAAAAAAAATATTTTTTAATATATTTCATTGATTTTTTTACAGAGATGAAGGGAGAGGGATAGAGAGTTAGAAACATTGATGAGAGAGAGATATTGATCAGCTGCCTCTTGCACACTCCCCTCTGGGGATGTGCCCGAAACCAAGGTACATGCCCTTGACCTGAATCGAACCTGGGACCTTTCCATCCACAGACCGACGCTCTATCCACTGAGCCAAACCGGTTTCAGCCAATAAAAATATATATATTAAAAAATAAAATAATGACATATCTATTTTTCAACCTATTATGATTGGCAAAGCTAAGTACATTCCTTTTGAACCAGAAATTGTACCCTCTGAGACTGTATCCACGGAGCCATGTTACTCTGTGTGTGTCCTTTGGACAAGCATCACTTGCATCACTTGCAGGGTCAGAAGCCACATTTTAATCTGATACCCAGGCAATTCCAATGCACATTACAACTTAAAAAGTACTGTTACAGAGTACTTATGCAGAAGAGTAAGGATATATCTA
>PVJN01055033.1:0-13217 GCA_004026805.1 Lasiurus borealis | reverse complement strand
CTAATGTAAAGATGAATGCAGGACAATGGCCATCTTAGCACTCTGGTCCCCGGGTCTGCTCCAGGCGGGCTCTGTTTTCACATATTTGTATAATTCCCCCCTCAACTCCCCCTACCCCCCAACCCCCCAATGGCCCTCCTTCCCTGCATGCTCTGGGTCAACCTGGTCGGTGTGCTAACAGCATTAGCTTCTGTTTCAAATACAATTAAATGGATGCCCTCGCTGGTTAATTCTTGGCATACCTCACGAATGCTTGCTTCACGTCTGGGAAAAGTCTGAGATGTTTAAATTCCAAACAATGAGTGATTCCCAGGGGCATCTCACACGGGGGTTTTGTGGAATGAAAATCTGGCCCGGAGGAAAGGCGCCCTCGGTGGCGGCCCCTGGTTCTATCCGGCCTCGTCTGACTTTCTGCGCGGGGCTGAGAAATCCCATAACTCTCCACTTGCCAGAGAGCCCCGCGCCCTTTCGAGAGAGACAGCGCATCCGGGGGCCAGGCTGTTTTCATTACCCGCTCGCTGGAATGCCTGCGATCTGCTGCGGGTCCCCGGGGGTCGCACTCACCCCAACGCAGGAATGGCAGAAATTTGACTTCGGGAGCCCCCACTGCCATCCTCAATAGGCACCGTGCTTTCCTTTCCTTCCCCAAAGAAACCAGGGAGGGAAATGGGTTTGAAATCGTTTTAACCGGCCAGGCAAGGAGGATCGTACCCCACTGAGGCTGTCTTCCCCAGGCGAGGGTCTCCTGTGGCCACGGCCATTTGCCCCGAGACAGAGGCATGGAGATAGAGGCTCACCTGCTGTTTGACCCTGGCCTTGTGTCCTGGCTGTGCATGTATGCTCGCCGAGGAAAAGTGTGATTCCATTTTTCCTGTTTTCTTACTGAGAAAACGAGTGGCCGAGTTTCAGATCACATAAGCCCCTGGCTCATGCTAGCCATCATCTGCGGATTTCTTAAAAAGATACGGTTGCCCAAACCGGTTTGGCTCAGTGGATAGAGCATCGTCCTGCGGACTGAAAGGTCTAAGGTTCCATTCCGGTCAAGGGCATGTACCTTGGTTGTGAGCACATCCCCAGTAGGGGACGTGCAGGAGGCAGCTGATCGATGTCTCTCTCTCATTGATGTTTCTAACTCTCTGTCCCTCTCCCTTCCTCTCTGTAAAAAAAAATCAATAAAATATATTTAAAAAAACACAACAAAGATACTTTGTTTTCTTCCGTGTAGGAAGGGAGCACTGTCTAGCATTATGCTATTAAGAGAGTCAAGATGGATACGAAAGCGTGGGTCTGTTTAAGGAGCAGTTTCCATCCAGCTGAGAAGCCAGGCCCACAGCAGAAGCGGCGCTCCGTGGGAGTTTCAGGCCCCAGGATTCATTTCAACAAATCCACGTGGGCCTCCTGCTCCAGGGAGGATGCTGAGCTGGGCACTTCAGCCCATGATCCAACTAGACAGGGCTGGTGCCTCTAGTTCCAGAGGCTGCCGGTTGTTAGGGGAAATAGCCAGCAAACCTGCAAGTAGAAAGCAGTTCGACAGATGCCACAACCTGGGGAGCACCAGAGGCGCTAAGGACACCTGCTGAGACCGGAGAGGTGGCGGGAAGGTTGCGGTTGAAGTGCTATTTCAGATGTGATCTCTCTGATCAAGGAGACAGGCTAGGGAATGCATGTCCAAACACCCGCAAGTGAGAGCAAGCGGGACTTAGTCAGGGAGGCGACAAAAGTGCTTTAGGGGAAGCAGGCTTGAAAAGAGGAGATGGTGGCAGCAGAGGAGACGGGAGAGAGGGCGGGCGCAGTCTCAGAGGGTTGTCTAAACGGGTGTAGGGAATTTGGAGAAACTTAAGGGCGATTGGGAGCCGTTGAAGGATATCATGCCCCAGGTAACATGATCAGGTTCATATTTTAAATGGACAGTTAGTGGGTTTCCACAAACCCCTGGTGGCCCCCGTGTTCCCCATCCCTGCTTTTGTCCCCCTGATGGCAGCTGTTTCCGTATGCCTGCCGAGGGCAGGCACTGGGTCTGCTCACCCCTAAGCCCTCAGCTCCAAGCAGAGGGCCTGCATGTGGGCTGGAGGTAGCACAGCAGAGAAGGAGGCACGCCGTCTCCTGGGCAGGACCTGGCTCTGCAGGGGCCCCTCCCTCTGATACATGAGCTAGAATGAAAGGCTCTTTGAGGAAGAAAGTTCGAGAATCACGGTGCCAAGTTCTGAACTGCCGAGCAAAGCCAGCAGCATTGTGGAAAGCGGAATTGTATAGCTGGAGGCGACTGTCATGATTCTCTCGAGCAAGTATCCAAGTTATTCATGTCCTGAGCCTCTCCCACGGGAACCCCTTGATCTCATTGGGGAGCCACCTACTTGCCCCTCTAGGCCTCCTTTTGCTCCTCCAGGCCTTTGCTCTTTTTGTTCTTTCTCCCTGGAACACATCTTGCTCAATCTGCCTACTTCTATGTTGACACTCATTTCAAAGGCTGTTCATTCATTCATGCAGCACTGGCAGGGAGCCACCCTCATCGCTGTGGGGGCTCCCACCCGCCCGTGAGAGCATCCTCACCAGCTCCTCGCTTCTCGGCCCTGTACTGGCCTGTCCCTATGGCCGTTCAAGGGATCGACAAAGACTCTCCTTGACCGAGCTTTAGTCTGGCGCCTTTTGGTCCTCCTTTCAGTGAGGCAAACATAGGTTTGCAGTGGTTGGTATGGAAAATAATACAATTAATAAAAAATAATATAAGAATAAACTCTGGGGTTCACAAACTCACAGCTGTGAGTTTGCCATACCCGGTATTATTGATAATTCTAAAAACAACCCTGCAGGCATTGCTTGGTATTATTTATTCTCACCTTGATTCAGGAAGGATTTGCAGGTTTGTGAGCATATTTAAATTCCATCAAGTGGCATCAATTTAAAAAAGTAAGGATAAAACACAAACAATGCATACAAGAATGTAGCCAAAAATGCAGCCAGCAAAAAAGGCTGAAAGACTAGTATAATAAAACCTCATATTTCTGGGCCCATACATTGGGCCCCTCACTTTCCAGCAGCCCTTTTGAAAGGGAAACTTGGTTAGTTACACAACTCAGCTTCCTTTAGAGCAGCGGTTCTCAACCTGTGGGTTGTGACCCCTTTGGGGGTCAAACGACCCTTTCACAAGGGTCACCTAAGACCATTGGAAAATGCAGATATTTACATCACGATGCATAACAGTAGCAAAATTTCATGGTTGGGGGTCACCACCACATGAGGAACTGTATGGAAGGGTTGCGGCCTTAGGAAGGTTGAGAACCGCTGCTTTAGAGAAAAGTTTACTGGTTGGTGGATCAGAAGTGCTGTAGGTGATTTACTGGCTACCCTCCCCAGGGACTGGGGTTCCTGTGGGGACCTGAGACCTGCCTGCCTGTGATGCCTGCACTGGTCTAGCGCCTGCGTTCTGGGTCCCCTGCTCTGTAAGCAGCAGGCAATGTCCCAGGCAGAGCCAGGGGGGCTTGCTCTCCCTCTCTGGGTAAAACAGAAGCCCCTGGCCCGCTTGCACAGGCAAAAAGTCGGTGTACTTAGGAGTCGTTCTCAAGCCCACCATGTAAGACCTACACAGCCACCCATCTCTGCTGCTGTGGGGTTTGTGGTTGCCTTTAACTGCCTCTCTGCTCTGACAGTGCCCCCTTCCCAGCCACTAGCTGCTGGAGAAGGCTCAGGGCAGGGGGAGTATGAGGAGGGTGAGGCCACGTGAGAGGAGGCAAGGGGACCCAGGGAGAGGGAAGGGGGAGGTCAGTGGGACTTTACCTTCTCTCCATTCCGAGGGATTTTTATTTTTTATTTTTCTTAGGAGAGGATCCTCCTCCTTTTTTTTTTTTTTAAATATATTTTATTGATTCTTTTTTACAGAGAGAAAGGAAGAGAGATAGAGAGTTAGAAACATTGATGAGAGAGAAACATCGATTAGCTGCCTCCTGCATGCCTCCTACTGGGAACATGCCTGTAATCAAGGTACATGCCCTTGACAGGAATCGAACCTGGGACCTTTCAATCCTCAGGCCGATGCTCTATCCACTGAGCCAAACCAGTTTTGGCCATTCTGAGGGATTTTTAGATGTTTCCCTGCCTTTCCCATGAATCCCTAGAAATCTGAACTTGTGGAATGAGGGATTTCTCACCGAGGAGAGAGGGCTGGGACCTGCTTGTTACTCCTCTGGGTGACTGTGAAGGCACATGCTTCACGATGCATTAGCAGAGAAGAAAGTGAGGCCAGACATGGGAGGTTCAGTGCTGTGCTCTGGGCTCTCCTTGTTTAGAATTCTTTCTCTGAGATATGATATGATCTCTAGGTTCTGTTGATCGCTGTCAGCTCCAGATGGGGAAAAAGTGCTCAAATTCACACTGATTTAATTTCATCCTTCTTTCCCGTTTCCATTGGTCTTCCTTGTTTAGGGCATGTCTGCTGAGAGGTACATGGATGATAAGACAGTGATGTTTGCCGGGAACTACTGTGGGCTGGGACCATGCTCATTGCTTTACCTGCAGCTGCTCCTTTGTGCATCATAACACTTACTATTATCATCCCCAAGGGAACATAGGGAATTGGATATAATGAAACTGTATGATGTCACATGGCTTAGATTTGAACATAAGAATGTCTGATTCCAGAACTCACAGGCTGAGCCACCAGTTGGTACAGCCTCCTCTCCAAATAGAAACACAAGTTGGTGCAGCACAAGCCAGGGCCGTAGGTTTGATGGTGGCTCTACCATAAAAGCTGTGAGACCTTGGTAAGGATGCTACGTCTCTAGGACACACATTCTTCCTCTTTAAGGGGACACTGTTGGTTTAGACACTCTCTAAAGTACTTTTCAGCCATGCAAGTTGGAGATTCTAGAATCATGTCTACAATCAAGAACTGGAAGAAATGATTACCTTTTCTTCAAGGACCTAACTCCTTACAAGGGTCCTCATCTTATTTGAGAAGCTGATGTTCAAACATGGAGCTTTATGGGTTTTGGTGCATTTGGACCAGGATGTTAATCCTCCCTCTGCCATGAGTTTTCTGCAAGTCACGTTGTCTCTGAGAGTCAGCTTTCTGGTCTGTAGGATGGGGATAATAAACCCTTGCCTTCAGAGAACCCATGCCTACCTCACCCATAATGGTGGTCCATAGCATTATATCCTCCTTGAGTCGGGGTAATGCCTTGCTTATTTATGCCAGGCATGGACAAAAATGGGGTTGGGTTGAATATATTTCAAGAGGAAGGAAAAGGCAAATCTGGTTTTGTCTGAACAACCAACATGGGTTTCTCCTTAATTAGGAGTGGGTGGGTACACTTCCCAGCCCCGACATCGCCTATTGGCCGGGATTGTGACCTGTCCTGAGGAGAACACCCCCTCAGTTCAGAGGACTGTGTCATCCCTGCTACACCAGCTGCTCATGCTCCAGGGAAGGGACTTAGCATGTAGTGCCTCTGGTTTTGATCATGGGAGAAGGATTTGGGATGGCTGGTTTTCCTTCTTTGGATTTACATTTAATTTCATCCTGCCACACCAGCTGATCATGCTCTAGGTTCACCTATTCCTCCTTCTGCACGCGCATGCACACCAGCTCTGGAGTCAGACACAACCTGGTTGGATCCTGCCTATTGTGGACTTTCTATCTGAGCCTCAGTGTCCTCAACTGTAAAAAGGGATAACAATAGAGCTTCCTAAGGCTGTTTTGCAGGTGAAATGAAGCCCAGTACAGGCTCAATGAATGGCAACTGTTTTTACCTTTGTTTCGGCTCTACTCTGCCTGTCTCTGGGGACTCATGGCCACTAAGCAGACAGAGTGATGAGGAGTAAAGAAATCAAAGCTGTGGATTTCTTTTAAGCTGTGCCAGCCATTCTGACCTATAGCTGAAGTTGAAGCTAAAGTCAGAAATTTGAGCTCTGTAAATGCATCCGTGACTTTTAACTAGAACCATTGATGTTTCAGACCTCGAATGGACTCAGTGATCATCTATTCTGATTTCCTTCTTTTGGAGTTCGGGGAATGGAGTGACAGAACATTCCTTCTCGCCTAGCAGAAACAATGGTTTAAATAAGATAAACGTGCTTATCTTGTTACTATTTATTTTCACATAAACATCAGCAGCCCAGGGCTGAAAGAGTAGCTCCATGATCATCTGGGAAACGAGGCTTTTTCCAACTTTATTGATTTCTCATCCTTAATATAAAACTTCCACTATGGTCCAGGGAAGAGGAAAAGGAAAAAGAATGGCACAGACATACTACTTAGTATACATCATGGAAATGATAAAAACTATATTGTACATAATGATTTACTGTGTATATAGGGTTTATATATGTTAATTATACATATGATACATAATGATTTACTGTATATAGAGGGTTTATGTACATAAGGACCACACAAGTCATATTCACTAACAACCCATTGGTGAAAATTTGTCATATGTCCATCTTTAGCTGCAAGGGACCTTGGAGAGTATAGTATTGATTCTGGTGGCTATATACCCAGCCAATATTTGGGGGATGCTATTGTGGAGTAATAAAGGGAAAATGCATCTCAGGGGATAGCCAGCAGGCTCTGTCATGCTAAGGTAACAGAGACTTTCCTGTAAGGTTCAAGTACAGATGCCTTGGCCCCTATACCTTATTTTCTCTATAGCATTACAAATTCAGATTAAATTCCTATTAGGTTCTTCAGGAAATTTCTTGAAACATTTTGGCCACGAGGGGAAGCTGCTAGCAAGTTCCAGACTCAGACAAATTAGCAAGAGCACAGACAGGGAGTGAGTGGGCATGAAGTTGGGGGAGAACCAGGCTTTCTGACTGACTGAGTCTCTCCTGTTGAGGAAAACCTTGTCTGTCCTTGGAGCAGGGCAGAGGCATCACACTGACCACCACAAGGCGTAATGAGATTGCTCAGTGGTGAGAGGAAAGGACAAGAAACTTATACAATAAGACACTTGTAAAAATTTCATCTAACCTGTACGTGTAAAATGATTTGCTACTGAAATAGATAAAGTGGTTCACACCTAAAGCCATAGCAACCAGAGCAGCCCCAGTCACCTACATGAGCAGCCCAGAACTCTGGGAAAAACCACCTGAACCCAGAACTAATGAAGGGCCGAAATGTGGAGCCTTCAGTATGTTTCAGTCTCTGACACTTGGTAAGGACATGTGTGTGTGTGTGTGTGAGGTGGAGGGAGACCGGTGTATAAGAGAATAGAGAGATATGGGGAAAGAAAACAGAGATAAAAATGGAAAAGTGAGTATGAAAGAACCAAGGGCATTTGGGAGAGGATAAAAAAGAAATAAAGGTGGATAAAATGAAAGAAGAAGGAAGGAAATAAAAAAAGGGAGAGAAGAAGGGAGGGAAGGATGAAAAGAAAGCAGAGAGAAAGAATTGCATTTTACTTGCATGTGCACATCAGAAACAGAGTGGAGCAATACAAGGTATTTCGAGCCTCTGCTATAACAATATAAAATCCCAGGCCCCCCAAACATACCAGATCAAATGGTAACACCTTCAGGCCCCAAGAAGAAGTGAGGACTCTGCAGATCCTCCTCCCTTTCTGCTCTCCCAAGTACGGTCCTGACCCCACCTCATCCTCACCTCACCCTACCTCCACCCCAGTGGAAGCTGCAGCCCCTGGGGAAATGGTGGAATTGTTTCACCAATGTCATTAGCTGTGTTTCAGCCGAGAAGACCAGGGGCTTCAGTCTGCCATGTGTTTTCAGTGTGCTGACTGCCCGCGAACACATCTGTCAAGCTTGACATCAGAGAACAAAAGCTTGGGTTTGACATGAAAAGGACAGCAAAAAGAGCAGCCTGACCTGACTGCCATGTGGCATCCCTAAAAATGCAGAGATTCCGCCTGGAAGGTATGCACCACACTTGAAAGAAGCCTTTTATCCAGGCAAGAGGGGAATAAACACATCTGTATGGCATTGATTCCCCACCCCCCCCTTCCCCTTTCTTTTCTGGGATTTGAAGCCGGGCTGAGGGAAGGAACAATGAAAACATTTGAAACATCTGACACTGAGTTGGGATGTGGACAGGCAGCGTTGGGGGGAACATGGAAGGTGAAATGCCAAATTTAGTTTGGCTCTTCTTTCTTTCTGGCGCCATTTTTCTTTCTCATAGACCCGTATTTTCCTTTTAGTACCGGTGGGGGTGGTAGATCATGTAACATTCCTACTTAGCACATACATAGCTTGCCTTGTCTTGAAAGGAAAACATACACTGACAACGGAAACCTCCCAACCTCCCGAGTGGGAGGCAACCTTAGGATTCTGGCTTCTAGGATATTTATTTTGGTTACTGTTTAATGTACTGAACACCAACCAGGATCCCTTGACTCACAACTGAAATGAGGATCAGAATCCAAAGGCATGACGTCTCTGCTGGGAACACAAAGGTTATAGCTGTATATGAGCAAACAATTAGGTTTAAGAAAGAAGTCATTTTTTTTTTTTTGTACAGGGGTGGAGACAAATACATTCATGTGTCAGGAAGGAAGAGTTTGGTATGTTATATTTTGGAATGGATGGGGTGTTTTTGTTGAGGGGCCTCACACAACCCACGGATGCAGTTGGGTCTCTGCTGTGGTCTACCAGATGGCCCTGGAAGAGAATAGGTGTAGCGGGCCAGATAAGATAAATGATGAAGTCTATTGCCCAAGACTCAACAAGACTTGACACTCCTTAGGTGGTGAGCTGTTGAGGCAGACCTTGGTTCAAACCCAGGTGTTTGGGAGCTGAATGGTGTTTGGATATTCAGCCAGCCTTTTTGAGTTTCAAATTCTCTGTTTTTAAATTTCAAATAGGATGTCATGAGATACAAATAAAAATATAAAGCCTGGGTTAAAAAAGGCTGCTATAATAGGAACTTAGCAAGTGCTAAGTATCCTGAATTTTATTTTCTGCTAGTGTGTCCTCAATTAGACTATAAGCTTCTAGAGTGTGTATATACTAATTTGGGGGGATTTTTATATTACTTAATCTTAGTGTTTTGTTTTCATTTTTTAAAAACTTCACCCAAGGGTATTTTCCCATTGCTTTTTAGAGAAAGTGGAAGGAAGAAGGAAAGACCGAGAGAAATATCAATGTGAGAAAAACACACTGATTGGTTGCCTTCTGCACAAACCCCTAGCAGGGCCCTGGCTGGGGAGGAGCCTGCAACTGAGGTACATGCCCTTGACCGGAATTGAACCTGGGATCCTTTGGTCTTCAGGCTGATGCTCTATCTACTGAGCCAAACTGGTTGGGAATACACTTCATGCTTCCTAAACTTACATAGAAAATTCCTTTCTAAATGTACCTTGGTTAATTATAGTAACTCATTTCTCCATTAAAATAGATTTTAGGGTGTCTTTTTGGGAAATCCTCCTTGAGCCCATAAAGTCTTTTTTAAAATAATAGTTTTATTGAAATATACTTCACATACCATCCATCACCACTATCTAATTCAAGCATATTTCATCTACCCAAATAGAAACACTGTACCCATTGGCATTCACTCTCCATCCCCTCTTCTTACCCTGGCAGGTCCAGCAAACCACTCATCTATTTCATGTCTCTATAGATTTGTCCATTCTGGAAATTTCATATAAATGGAATTAATTATATCATATGTGTTTTTGTGTGTTGGTGATTGGCGGCTTTTACTTGCCATAATGTTTTCAAGGTTTATAAATGTAATAACATATACCAGTTGATTATTCATTTTTATGGGTGAATAATATTCTATTGTATGTATGGATGCACCACACTTTGATTATTCATTCTTCAATCGACCATTTGGTTTGTTTCCACTTTTTGGCTATTATGGATAATTCTTCTTAGAACGTTCATGTACAAGTTTTTTGGTGTAGGTATGTTTTCAATTCTTTTGGACATAGACCTAGGAGTAGAATTGTTAGGTCATGTGATAATTCAATATTTAACTTTTTGAGGAACTGCTAAAGTGTTTTAGAAAGAGGCTGCACTATTTTATATTTCCACCAACAATTTCTCCACTTTTTTTTTTATTATATCCATCGTAGTGGGTATGAAGTGGAATCTCATTGTGGTTGTGATTTGCATTTCCCTAATAATTTTGGACACCTTTTCACTGGCTTTTAGTCATTTGTGATTTAAAAAATATATTCAACACCTTTTCAGATTTATAATTTGCATTTTTTCTTCTATTACATGGTTCTTGTTTTTTCTTACTTGCTAGTGTACGTTAAAGCAGCAAAGATTTTCATTTTTTTTGCTTGTATATTTAGTGTTATATTTAAAAATCCATTGCCTAATTGAAGGAAATTAAGATTTATTTACTTGTACATTTTCTTCTATAGGTTTTGCAGTTTAACAAATAGTTTTAGATCTTATATTTAGGTCTATGATTCATTTTGAGTTAAATTTATATAAATGATGGGAGGTAGGGATCTAATTTCATGATTTGACACATGGATATCCAGTTATCTCAGCACCATTTGTTAAAAATATGATTATTTTCTCCAATAAACTTTCTTAGCACTGTTCTTGAAAACATATTGACCATAAATCTAAGAATGATTTCTAAACACTCAATTATAATCCATTGATGTACCTATTTTTATTCAATTTATCCAATTACTATAGATTTGATATTGTCTTAATTACTATAATTTAAAGTAAATTTTAAAATCAAGAAGTCAGAATACTTCAACTTTGTTCTTTTTTTTTTCAAGATTTTTTTGGCTATTCTTGGTCCCTTCAATTTCCACATGACTCTTAGCATCAGCCTGTTAATTTCTGCAAAAAAGACATTTGAAACTTTGATAGGGATTACATTGACCCTGTAGATCAATTTGAAGAATATTATCATTCCAGCAATAGTAAGTCTTCCGTTTTATGATCATGGATTGTCTTCCCTCTTATCCATTTTTTTTTTTATTTCTTTCAGCAATGTTTTCTAGTTGTCACCTACAAGGTTT
Organism: Lasiurus borealis; assembly: GCA_004026805.1. NCBI lineage: Eukaryota > Metazoa > Chordata > Mammalia > Chiroptera > Vespertilionidae > Lasiurus > Lasiurus borealis. The sequence goes on along the minus strand of PVJN01055033.1, from coordinate 2,271 downwards.
GTGTTTTTTTTTCCCCCATTAAATTTATTACTGAGTATTTTGTTTTTATTTTTTGATGGTCTTTTAAATGGAATTGTTTTCTAAATTTTATTTTTGAACTGTTTATTGCAAGTTTCTAGAAGTATAATTGATTTTTATATACTGATCTTGTGTCATGTAACCTTGCTATACTCATTTATTAGTTGTATTTCTTTCAGTGTATTCCTTGGGATTTCTTATATGTAAGATTATATCATCTGTGCTGATGTAATTCTTTATTTTGTCACTGTAGTTTTGGTATTGTATTTAGAAATGATTGCTTAATCTAAGGTCATAAGGATTTACTCACATATTTTCTCTGAAGAGTTTTATAGCTTAAAAAAATACTTTTAGCTCTTACATTTAGGTCTAAGATTAATTTTGAGTTAACTTATGTATATGATATGAAGAAGAAATGTAAGATCTAAAACTATTTGTTAAATTGCAAAACTCTTCATAATTTGACACATGGATATCTTGTTTTCCCAGTACCAATATGGTGCTGGAGAATGTTCCAGGTGCAGTTGAGAAAAATATGTATTTTGCTCTTGGCTAGAGTGTCCAATAGATGTCTGTCAGGTGTAGTTGGTTTTTAGTATTGTTCAAGTGTTCTAGGTCTTCATTGATATTTGCTTATTATTTAAATGGATCCATAAAAAAAATAGATGCATTATCCATATGGGAAGAAGGGGATATTGAAGTCTTCACTTACTGTTGTTAAATTGTCTATTTATCCTTTCAGTTCTGTTGGGTTTGCTTCATGTATTTTGAGGCTCACTTGTTAGATGCATACATACTTCTAATTATTATTTTTTCCTGATGGAGTGCCCCTTTAAGCATTATAAAATGTTTCTCTTTGTCTGTGCTAACAATTTTTGTTTTCAGACCTATTTTGTCTGATACTAATATAAATATTTCAGCTCCCTTTTGGATACTGTTTGCATAGTATTTCCCACCATCATTTTACTTTAATTTATTTGTGTTTTTGAATCTAACTTGTGTCTTTTTGCTCAGCATGGATTAGATCACTGGTCAGCAAACTGTGGCTTGCGGGCCACATGCGGCTCTTTGGCCCCTTGAGTGTGGCTCTTCCACAAAATACCACAGCCTGGGCGAGTCTATTTTGAAGAAGTGGTATTAGAAGAAGTTGAAGTTTAAAAATTTGTTTCTCAAAAGAAATTTCTATTGTTGTGCTGTTGATATTTGGCTCTGTTGACTAGTGAGTTTGCCGACCACTGGATTAGATAATTTCTCCCCATCCATTTTGTCAGCTGCTGTCTTTTTTTAAAATTTGGATTCTGTTGTCTGCTTAAATTTAATGTAGTTACTACACTAGACCTTTTGAAGTGTCATTTCTCAACGTTCCCTTCATGTTCTTATCTCATTACATTATCTTATTTAAAAGATATTTTCATAAACTAAATATTGTCTCTTTGAGTTCAATAACATATTCATCTTTGTACCCTGATTGTCTATTACCATGCCCTATATACAATATAAAGTTTGATGAATTAGTGGTGACATTTAGGAATTGAAAATTTTAATTAAACTTGTTGAGAATTTCCCCTAGAGACATGACCCAGAAAAAGACAGAGTTTTTCTGATGAGAAAAACTCATCTTCTTTTTATAAAAATCCACTGTTTGCTTGGTTGTCTTGGGAAACTGAGGCAATACATCACAATTGACTCAACCACTGATTCAACCACTCAATTGCAGGAGGAGAAGCTGAGACAGAGAGAGAGAAGATTCCTGGCCTTGTCAGAGATCCAAGAGAGGAAGAGACAAGTGAGAATGAGAGATGAGCCATATTGCTATTTGTTAAAAAGATTATTATTTTATCACTAATGGTGTAGTGATACTGCATCCTGATACATGTAGCCCAATGGGTGTTAGGATTCACTGATATCAATAGGAAAGTTGCTTCTTTTCTCAAGTAGAGGATACAGGAGTGGAAAGAGAAACTGGATGAAATCACACTATATTACTTCCTCCTAGAGAGTGGAGTGGAAGTTCCCTCTTTTATCACCACCCTTTTTAGGAAATATCCAAACTCAAATTGGCCTCAGTAAAGAGTTTATCGATCCATGTAATTGAAAAGCTCAGGAATGCTCTAGGGGTTAGGTTGATGCCTAGAGAAGTGACTCTCTCTTCATCTCTCTCTACCCTTCACATAGTGGCTGCATTCTCAGGCTCTTTGTGGTGGCTCTTAGAAGGCACTTCAGGCTCACCTCCTCCCAGATTCAAGACCTGCA
>PVJN01055032.1:0-13217 GCA_004026805.1 Lasiurus borealis | reverse complement strand
AGCAGGCGGGGAAGGCTGGAGAGGTGTCGCCTGCCTACGTGTCCCCAGAGGCCGGTCCACGGCACACGCCAACTTAAAGGAGAACGGAGTGGCCGGACCTCGGCCACGCAACCCCAGCTGGACGGCCAGCGGCGGGACCGGCTTGTCAGAAGCTACAGGAGCGAAGCCGCTCCACAGCGGAGCCAGCGCTGCCCCCAGAAGGGCCGCCCCACCCCGAGGGTCCCCCTCCTCGACCCTCTGCAGCCTCAGCACTGAGCCCAGAGCCTGGGTCCCGGCCCAGCGCCCTGTCCCCCGGACGAGCGTTTGTGGAGATCACAGGAGGGCGGAGGTGGGGCCCGGCTGGTGGGGGGGAGCACGCTGTAGGATCAGGATGGCTGCGTCAGCTTCTCTGCACCCCAGACCCCCTCCTTCCACCAGCACCCCTGACCTGCGCCTCCCCCTGGGACCTGGGTTTCTCTCTGAATTAGTGCCTCCTGAATACAGTGGTACCTTGAGATATGAGTGCCCTAACATACGAGATTTTTGAGATACGAGCCGTCGAGCGAGCGATTTTTGCTTTGAAATAAGAGCAACATTTGAGATAGGAGTAATCGCGCGGATCGGCCGGCTGCACACGATCCACCAGTTAATTTACCGCGACTCGAGCGTCTCATAGTTTCCCACGCCTCAAGGTTACGGAACGAATTAAACTCGTATCTTGAGGTACCACTGTAGCTCTTCTTTGGGACCTCACTCTGGCTATTTATTTATCTGTACTTGTGTTGATTTCAGAGAGGAAGAGAGAAACACCAACGATGAGAGAGAACCACTGATTGGCCGCCTCCTGCATGCCCCACGCTGGGGATGGAGCCCTAAACCCGGGCCTGTGCCCTGACCGGGAATCAAACCCTGACCTCCTGGTTTCTAGGTCGATGCTCAGCCACTGAGCCACACCGGCTGGGCTGGCCTTTTATTGTTCAGTACGTTTCCCAGCTGGTCCCACGTGCCTCTGGCAGGGGGCACAGCCTACCTCTGATCGAGGGGCATCAGCGGACAAGCCGGGATGAGGGAGGTTTTGCCGATCACCGGCCTGTGCCCTTCGGAAGGCGCGACGCAGACGGGAGAGAAAGGAACCGGAACAGGAAGAGACGCGGATGGCACGAGGCACACCCAACGGGGTTTGGGCGAGGCCGGAACAACGGCAAAATCTGGAAAGGCCTGCGGGTGGTCTGATAGACTTCGTCCCTGTGAATCGCCTGCTTCTGATGAGGGTGCTGTGCTAGGTGAGGTCACTTTAAGACACGTTGGCATGGTTAGGAGCAAGGAACCTGCTAGAACCTCCTCGCTGACGGTTTGGGAAAGCAGAGGAAATGATGCTGTGATGGCGGGAAGATGCTCACAGCCGGGTCGCTGAGTAAAACACACACAGGACGTGAAAAACTGCTGAAATAAAAAGCTAAAGAGCCCTGGCTTGCGTGGATCAGTGGGTGGAGCGTCGGCCTGCAGGCTGAAGGGTCCCGGGTTCGATTCCAGCCAAGGGCACCTGCCTAGGTTGTGGGCTCGGTCCCCAGTAGGGAATGTGCAAGAGGCAGCCGGTCAGCGATTCTCTTTCATCACGGATGTTTCTGTCTCTCTCTCCCTCTCCCTTCCTCTCTGACATCAATAAAAAATACATATTTATCTTTTTAACTAAAGTAAAGGAGGCAGAGGGCGGGAGGGGTGGGGAAACTGCTTAGAGGGAGGCCACGGGGGCTGAGCCTCCCTGCATCTCCCGTCGAGGGGGAGTTGAGGACCCCCTGGCTGGCCAGGCCCCGGCCCCGGCCATGCCCTCTGGCAGACCCCCTCTCACTGCCGGTGGCCGTGGGCAGGCCCCTCCCTGCACTCAGTGTCCTCCTCCGAGAAACAGCGGTTACACATCACTCCCAGGGTCTCCCAGCTCCCATGTCCTCAAGGAGTTTCTAGAATTCTCTCTGGGGAGAGCAGCCCCGTTGACAAGGAGCGGGGTGCATTCAGGAAGGTGCTGACTTCACTGGAGCGGAGGAAGGAGGGGAGGCGACTTCTCGCCCAGCAGAGTGGGGTCCCCCTGCCCCAGGGCCCCGCCCAGCCTGCTCCTGGCACCCTGGCTAGAGGTGAAATGTTACATCCTACCGAAGCGAACCCCACTTAGAGAGCGGCGGCTGGGGGACGGCCTCTGGTCCCGCTTGGTCAGCAGCCGGCCGCCTGTGCTTCCGTGACACAGACAGGGCAGCGCGGGGCTTTGCGGGGAACTGGGGGGCCCGGCCCAGGGCTCAGTGGGTGACTCCCGATTGGAAGTGGGGTGCTCACAAGACCCCTGGAGAAGCGCCGAGGTTCCTCCTCTCCCATGGCCTGTGTCCCCACAGGGCCCGGGCCTCCAGCCTGCCCAGACTCCGGGTTGTCCACCAGCACCGCCCAGCCCGGTCAGGTCAGGGTCAGTGTTTGGGTGGCCTGGACGCTTAGAGGCCGGACCTGCTACTGGGACCGCCCGCCCCCCATGCCTCCGGCACATGGCAGAGACCCAGGCGCTTCCCTTGCCAGGGGAGGAGAGCGAGGGGACCCCCAGGCCAGGCTCCCTGTTCAACCGGCTCCTTCCTGCCGGCAGGAAATGGGCCCAAAGGGAAGGAGAGGAACCAACCCAAGATCTCCCCAAGCCTCCCCACCCCCACCCCGCCTCGCCCTCCTCCGGCACCTTCTTCCCACAGCTGGGGCTCAGGTTCCGAGCTGAATGGGCCGACACGAGTGGGGCACCACCTCGAATGTCGAGGCTCAGCCTGAAAATCCCGGCTGCCGGGCGCCAAGGGGCAGCCTGCACCGTCCGTCCTGTCCAGGCGCGGCCTGGGCAGCTGAGCAGGCGGCTTCCTGGCTGAGGGAAGGTGGCCCCAAACCAGGGGTGGAGGTAGGGGGGCCTTTCCCCCAAACCCCGGTCCCGAAGCCTCCGTTGGGGCCGCCTGCTTATCCCTCCGAACCAGCACGGGGGAGACCAGTTCCATGCCTGAGCTCCCCACGGGGAAATGAGGCGAGCGTGGAGCAGCCTGGGGAAACGCTGGCTGCGGGAGGGGGTGTGGGCATCGTGTCCCCCCAGCAGATCCCCGTGGGCCTCGACCTTTAGCCCCCGCGCCCAGCTGCCCTGGCCCACGTCACCACAGACAGCCGGGCTGCCGGCCCCACCAGGGGCTGACCTCTGACCTCTAAGCCGGGGAAGGGAGCAGACATGGGCGTTGTGTGGAGGTGACCCGGGGAGAAAGCGAAGAAATGAGACTCAGGTGGCTGGCACGTTGCTTCAACCGAATCCGACCAAGTGGGGGTGCAGGGGGGGTGGGCAAACCGGGAGCACTAGGTCATATGACTTGGATCCAAAGGTCACGGGTCAGGGACCAGCCCAATTGCAGGAGGACAGGGGCTCGCAAAGGGGCACCGCGGGTCCGCCAGCCACACAGCAGCACCGGCCACGCCTTCTATTTTGGTGAAACCCCCAAAAGGCTGACCTTACCTCCGTCTGCTGGAACGGAAACCCCACCCAGATCCAGGCACCGCGGAAGGCGAGCCCTCAAAGATTGGAATTTAAAAATAGAGCTGATGCCGAGACTGGTTTGGCTCAGTGAATAGAGTGTCGGCCTGCGGACTGAGGGGTCCCAGGTTCGATTCCGGTCAAGGGCATGTACCTTGCTTGTGGGCACATCTCCAGTGGGGGGCGTGCAGGAGGAGGCTGATCGATGTCTCTCTCTCACGGATGTTTCTGACTTTCTATCCCTCTCCCTTCCTCTCTGTAAAAAATCAATAAAAGTATACTTTAAAAAATAAATAAATAAAATAAGTAAAAATAGAGCTGAACCCCAGCCGGCGTGGCTCCGTGGAGAGAGCGTCAGCCTGCAGACGGAAGGGTCCCCGGTGCGATTCCGGTCAGGGGCACATACCTCAGTTGCAGGCTCCATCCCCAGCCCTAGTCAGGGCGGGAGAGGCAACCGGTCGCTGTGTCTCTCTCACCTCCATGTTTCTCTCTGTCCCTCTCCTTCCCTTTCACTCCCTCTAAAAATTCATGGGAACATACCCTCGGGTGAGGATTAACAAAACAAAACCAATAATAATAATAATAATGATGATAATGATGATGATGATGATGATGATGATGATGGAGGTGAGATAACAAACACCCGGAGCTCCTACGTGTGTGTTAGGTGCGCGCCGGGGCCAGTTTGGTGTGTGCGTGTCCAGTCCTGTCTCGTTGGTGTTTAAGAACCTTCGGCCACCAGCCTGTCTCCCGGTGCGACCCGGTGACCGGAGCCGTTCGGGGAATCTGACCGTGTCCATGCGCCGCGTCAGCGCGTGACGAGAGCCTCAGGTTCCCGGGTGCACGCGTTCGCTCTCCGGGTCGAGAGCACCCCCGGCCCCTCGGGAAGGCGGGGTGTCTTGTGGCGTTGGGAGCCTTTGTAAGAAACCCCGTGTGGTGTCCCGTCTGCAGACGCAGCTGCGGGTGCCCGAGGGGTGCGGGTCCCGCTGGGCCCAGCCAGGCGGGGACAACTCGGCTACAGCTGTGAGTCCGAGGCCCCCGCGCTCCTTCCCGTGTTATTTCTTACAAATTATCGTGATTTTCTGTGGGAACGGCTGTAACCTTCCTTCTGCCGTGTTACTTCCCGTTTCCTGGGAGCCCTGTTTCACCAAGGGGCGGGTAAGACAACGGGGGTAAAAGCTGCTGAACCCGCCAAGACCAGGGTGGCTCAGTGGATAGAGCGTCAGCTTGCAGACTGGGGGGTTCCGGGTTCGATTCCGGTCGGGGGCATGTGCCTTGCTTGCGGGCACGTCTCCACGGTGGGGCATGCAGGGGCGGCTGATCGGTGTCTCTGTCTCTCATCGATGTTTCTGACTTTCTATCTCTCTCCCTTCCTCTCGGTGAAAAATCAATAAAATATATTTAAAAAAAAAAAAAAAAGCTGCTGAACCCCAGACCCAAACACTACCGTCCCAACCCGTAATTCCCACGGAAGTGACTGGCCAGGCTTTCCCTGGCTTTGAACCAAGGCCGTCCGTGCAGTCCCCCCTCCAGACCTCCGAGCTCTTGACACACGCTCTCAGGGGCTGCTGGGCGCACCCACAGACCTCACAGGCCGAGCCCTGACTTACTGGCGTCGTACCGGACACGGTACGAGCCCTGAGGAACCACTGAAAACTATCGGGCGGAGACGCAATGAGATTTGTCTGTGAACGTCTAAGTTACGGAAAATAGATTTTGTTTTTTTGTAATGGCTAAGAAACCACCACGGCTTTTTAAAGAAACCACGCGTCGCCCCGGCCGCGCCCCAGCAGCCCTGGGGGACCTCAGCGACCACAGTCCGGAGGCCCCGGAGCCCCGGCCTCGGCCCCGCCCGGCCCCACCGGCCTGGCGCTGTCACCGCGTCGCACGCAGAGGTCCGGTCTGACCGAGCCCGCAGGGATTGTCTAACCACAGCACCCCATTCCCCCGCGGGAACCCTGAGATCCAGAGAGGAGAAGGAGCACACGATGAACCAGAGGCCCGGGGCAAGCCACACGTCCGGCCGCCCAACCCCACCCCGTCCTCCCGGTGCTGGGCTTCTGGCTCCGTCCCTTATATTTTGGCAAAACCACCCAAAGACTGACCTCACCTCCGTCCCCTGAGACGGAAACCCCACCCAGATGCAGGACCCGCCAACGGCGAGCCATCAAAGATTGGAATTTGAAAATAGAGACGAACCCCAGCCGGCGCAGCTCTGTGGAGAGAGCGTCGGCCTGCGGACTGAAGGGTCCCCGGTGTGATTCCGGTCTAGGACACATACCTCAGTTGCTGAACCCCCAGACCCAAACACTACCGTTCCAACCCATAATTCCCATGGGGGCTGATCAGAACAGAGCGGCACAGGAAAAAGAAACTGAGGCACAGACTGGAGAGCAGGCAGGCCTAGGCCTCCGGGGAGCACCAGCCAAGGATGCGGAAGTGGCTCTCTCGGCCCCAGCTCCTCCCGGTCACCCACTCAGCACACAAACCCAGGCCTGAGAGAGACACCCCGGGGCCAGGGGGGCAGAGACACCACTCGGGAGGTTTGATGGAGCTGAGAGCTGGGCCTGGGAGGGTGCGGGTCTGAGGAGGCCACGGCCAGGTCTGTCAGGGACAGAGGGCCAGGCCTCGGCGCCTGCCGCCTGCCGTCCGGCAGAGCCTGGTGACCCACCGGCCGCACCCGGCTCCCGCTGTCTGTCCTCGCTCTCTCCGTCCGTCCCCTTCCTCTCTTTCCCCCGGAAGCCCTGGCCTCCTTCCCCGCCCCACTGCCGGGGGGACCACAGGCCGGCCGCTCCACCGCGGGTGAGAGCTGCCACGCAGCCGTCACGTCTCCCCCACTCCGGCCACTCTGGCCGCACCTCGCTCCGAGGAGCCCCTCTCCTCCGGGGGCGAGGCCCACAGTCCCCTCTGCCCGGGAGGCCCTCCTGTCCCCTGTCCCCTGGGTCCCCGCAGCGGGAAGACACCCCGGGGCCCGCGGGGAGTCAGGGAGCAGCGTCTGATGCCGCAGAACCAGCAGCGAGCAAACAGCTCCTGCGTAAAGGGGCTCAGCCCCCCACAACGTCGGGACGAGCTAACGGTTTGGGGCCAGATGCCTTTGCCCGCAGCTCCCCTGACGCAGACGCCAGGGCGGGCGGGCTGCGGGCCCGCGCTTTCTTGTCCTTCCCACGGTCCGTGGCGAGAGCTCGGTGTCACCACCGCCTGCTCCTCGCCCGCCTCGCCCCTTACACGTGGCGCGTGGTGTCCGTGTTCCACTCGCAACAGCGACCTCACTTCCTTTCCCCCTGAGCTCGGGCCCCGTGAGGCCCAAGAACACACAAACGAGGTTCTGAAAACAGCAGGGAGCCCGGCCCGAGTGGCGGGGAGCCTGGGGCGGAGGGGAGGGGACGGGGCTCCAAGAGAGGCCCCTTCAACCCCTGCCGAGTCCCTGCTTCCCGCCAGACTCCGGTCCCGAGGCCTGAGCGCCGCACCACCGGCCTCCAGACCAGACGGCAGGCCAGGCCGAGGCCGGTGGCCGGGCCATGCGGGGGAGAGCTGAGAGTGGGGGGACGGAGGCGGGAGGAAGGGGGCCACGCCGACCGGGTGCCCCGGCTCAGGGCGGGAGGCGGCTGAGCCCCGGGGATGCCGGGTCCTGCGGGAGGGCCAGGCTGACCCGCACGGCTGAAGGCACTCACGTGCCCGCGCCCAGAGCTAACCGGCTTCCCCGGCCCCGGTGTGAGGTCAGGGGTTCGGGGAGGCAGAGGGAAGAGCTACCCAGAGCACCCAGGCCTCCCGCTGCCTCGATGCCCTCCCTCCGGGGCCTGGCTGGGCCTCCCTCACGCCGGACTGGAAGCACCGGCCCCCGCTGCCCGTGGACCCAGACCCCCGCCGCCCAGAGTTCCATGTTCACGCCCGGACACTCCCAATAGCGCCCAAACCCGATGCCCGCCTGGTCATGAGGGCCTGGCACCCGGCGAGCTCAGGAGGAACTGGGGTGCCGTGAGGACCTCCCTGTTCACTGTGACCTGAACGGCCCCAAACGGCTGTGCCGAGCCCCTGCCATCAGCCGCCCTCCCCTCCTCCCCTCCCGCTGCCAGAACCTGCCCGACTGCTCTGCTGTGGGTGGCAAGCGGGGGGCCCCCCTCAGCTGTGGTCGGTCCTCTCTGAGGGCGAACCAACAGCCCCTTCCTGACTAGGGGTGGAGGGTGCTGGGCCTGTGGGGGAGGCGTCTCCCCCCAGAGCCTGGGAACCGCTGGCAAGAGCACCCCAGTTCCTGACCCCGGCCTTGGAGGCGACCTCTCGGCTCCATCCAGGCACAGCCCAGCCCCTCCTGGGGGCTCCCGTCCCCTCTCCAGGCCCCCGAGACTATGGGCACCACCGGGGCCTCCCTGGGGCACGGGGGCCTTGGGGTGACCAGGCCCCGGAAAGATGAATGGAGGGAACAGCTCGGAGGCGCCCAAGAGGCAGAGCCGCGTCCTCTGGGCGGTTAGGGGAGGAGTGGGGGGGTCCCCTACCTGAGAGGCGAGCCGTCAGCAATGCGGCGACCGCGAGGAAGAGCCACCGGCCCGGGCCCATCGCCCCGGCTCCGCGTGCCCACCGGTGGGAAGTGGCAACCGGGGCCAGCGGCGGGCTGGGCCGCGGGTGCCCTCACACCTGCTCCCCGGTGCTGCGCCCCGGTCCCTTCCTCTCCGCACGAGCAGGCGCCCTGCACCCCGCACGCAGGCGCCCAGCCCGAGTGCCAGCCCTGCCTCTGCTGTGGTTTGTGCGCAGGAAGCTGGGCCGGGCCCGGGGGCTGGGAGCGAGCGCCGGGCCTCCCTCCGCGCCGAGCCCCTGAGCCGGTGCACCCGGGAGCCACAGGGACACGCGCGCGCGCACGTACACACGCACACATGTACACGCACACACACGAGTACATGCACACATGTGGGCGCGCACACACGCTAAGGAAATGGAAAGTGGGCGGGGCACGCCTCGTGTCTGGAGACCTGACGCACAATAGGTGTTCAGTTGGTCTGTGGTGGAGAGGTGACCGCGGGACCGCTGCCCGTCCCGTTGGTCCCTGGGGCAGGGGTGGCTGTGGGGAGGGGGGAGGGCGGCAGGGGTGGCCGGCACCTGGGCAGGGAGCCTCTGGTGTCCTGGCAGAGCCACACACCGGGAAGGCTGGAGAGAGAGACGGGGTGGCCCCACCTCCTTTGCGGCTGTAGCTCCCCCTGCGCTGGCCCTGGCCCGGCCGGTGTGCCCCACACTGGGCCCAGCTGGGCGCCATTCCCCTGAGGAGCTGGGCCCGGGGCTGAGCCGGATTCTAAGAGGGAGGAGTGGGTGGCACCGGACACAGAGAGGAGGCACCGGACACGGGGAGGAGGCATGGCACCTGTGTGAGCCCAGCGCTCCGAGGGCTGAGTGAACGGTGAACGGGCTGGGGGAGCAGAGGAACCGGCCGCCCGGGGCTTCTCCACGCAGAGCCCGCGAAGGGGTGAGGAGCGGGTTCCGGGTTCTGGCCCAGCCGGCCCTGGCTGCCCCATCTCAGGTCCACCTGGCCCTCCCCGGCCTCCCATTCACTGCTCTGTGGGGTTCTCGCTTCCACGACTCATGCTGGCGGGTTCTGGGGGCTTCTCCGGGGGCTCCCACGAAGAGGGTGCGTGAGGTTGCAGATTTGGGGGCCACAGGAGGCCAGGCTCCTCCCCCTGGACCCTCCCGCCTGCGGGTAGGAAAGGCTCCCGCACCGGCTGAGGCCGCCCCCTGGTGGGAGTCGCCGGGAGCACAGGCGGACCATGGGTGCCTCCAGCCTCCAGATGGCATTTCCTTCCACGGACACTTGGGGAGCCAGCCGTGGCGGGAGGGGCTCTGGCAGGGGCTCTGTGGGAGGTGGGGGGCGCGGCCTGCCCTCAGGGAGCATGCAGGCATTGCGCAGGCGGCCGGACGCAGGCCAGAGCGTGGGGGACGGGCTGGGATGTCTGCTGATGGGCAGGGTCTGGAGAGACACGCGTGTGAAGGGGCTGCGGTCATTGTCAGAGACCAGAGACCACAGGAGAGCACAGGCCAAGGGGCCCCGAGAGCAGGCGCTGAGCGTGCCCGAGGCTCCGCAGGCCCCGGGGGCAGGAGCTTCCGGGGACGGACGAAGCCCAAGTCCCGAGCAGAGTGGCCAACACAAAGGAGCCCAGGCCTGTGGGAGCGGCCGGGGCCGCCCGCTCAGGGGAGGGCATCTGCTCTGCGCATCTATTAGTCCAAATGCGTGTCTCTCCCAGAAACACCCCCACAGACGCACCCAGAAATACCACTTAACCAACAGCTGGGCACCCTGTGAGCCAGTGCAGGGGACACGTACCATTAACCATCACCACAAGCCATTTCCAGTCCTGGGCACCAGCCTCCGAGGCCTTTCGCTGGAATGACGGCATCCAGACCATAACGTGAGGATGCTTCCGAGGCTTACAGAAGGAAAGGTTCCTCGTCCGGGGTAGAGACAAGGACTGTGGTTGTTTTACGTGACCAGGAAGATTTGAAAGAAAGAAAAAGCTGAAACTGGTTTAGCTCAGTGGATAGAGCGTTGGCCTGTGGACTGAAAGGTCCCAGGTTTGATTCCGGTCAAGGGCATGTACGTTGGTTGCGGGCACATCCCCAGCTGGTCGATGTTTCTCTCTCATCGATGTTTCTAGCTCTCTATTTCCCTTCCTCTCTGTAAAAAATCAATAAAATATAAAAGAGAGAGAGAGAGAAAGAAAGAAAGAAAGAAAGAAAGAAAGAAAGAGAGAAAGAAAGAGAAAGAAAAAGTAGTCCTTCTATCCATGAAAAATATAATCTTCAAAATGAGCAGCACAAAGACAGGTTAAGCAGCAGATGAACACCGCTGAAGAGAGAGCCGGTGAGCAGGGTGACAGGCCGGGAGAACTCTCCCAGAAGGCAGCAGCCCAGACACAGGATGGGAACGAGGACACAGAGACTAGGAGCCACAGAGGCTGGGACAGGGGTTTGAATAGGTTGATCTGGGAAATTTCTAGAACAGATGAAAGGGACCATCCTAGGGTCCTGGACGCTCCCCCAAGCCACGCGCCATAAATAGGAAGAAACCCACGGCAAGCTCTTACGGTGGCAACACCGTCAACCGCCGAGGAGAAGATGGGTGGGCTCTGAGCGGTCTCGTGGCCGACAGCTCTCCCTCCACAACGGACGCCAGGGGAGCGTGGGGGAGCCGCTAAGGTGCGGGTGGGAATGTGTTTCCAGGAGGAGGCTGCACAGAGGCAGGTCCAGATCCAAACGGAAGCGCCCACCGCCACCGGCCCCGGACAGTCTGCTAGGATCTTCCGGAGCCAGGAAACCATCTCAGCGGGAAGTGCAGGGTCCAACGAGGAAGGGCGAGCAGACAGCCGCGGACAGGGAGACCCGCGACAGAGCACGGCTGGCGAGAGCGATTCCCTTTGTGGGGTTAGAACCGGGAACCCATCGCAGACCAACGGGTGAGGGGGGTGCGAACGGAGGGTCTCTGGTTTGGCGGGAGCACAAGACTGGCTACCGCTGACTTTGTGAAAGGCGGGGTGTCCGTTAAACCAGCAGACCAGTAAATGGGGTGCAGGGGAGAGTCCGCTCTCGCGCCAGGAGAAGGCGGGAGAGGAACAGAAATGGCAGGAGAGGCAGGACCCGCAGCAGGACGGATGGCGGGGGGCGGGGGGGCCATAAGGCCGGGGCTGCAGTGAGCCCGGGTGGTCCTGGGGAGGGCCTGGCACGCAGCACCCACCAGGCATCCTGGCTGCCCGCCCTTCCCCTCCTCCAGGGGCCGCTCTGCGGGACCTGCCAGCCGGACACCCTGTCACGTGTCTCTTCCTCCCGTGGGTGGGCGTCCACAGCCTTGCCCCGTCCTGGCCCCTCCCCCGGGGGACCTTTCAGCGTCGTCCCCGCTGAACCCACACTCCTCGGGGGCCCGGAGTGGAGCAGCGAGGCCGCTCCCCAAACCTGACCGTCGTGTGGTCCCCAGAGCCTTGGAGCCACGTGAGAGGAGGACCCGGGAGATTAGGGAGAGGAACCGAGTCACCGTCATCTCATCGCCTCGACGACCACTCGTACACGGTGGCCCAGGGCGGTCCCCAATGGTGGGACTCACCCCGAACGCGCCCCTGATGAACCCCCTCCCCCCTCCCGGCTCTCTTGGCCCCGCCGCCGCTCAGCCACGTCCTGCTGGCCCCTTCCAGGTGGGCCAGGAGGCCCCGCGCAGAGGGCCTGGCCTTCGGGTCTGTCCTCTCTGCCCGGGCGGAGCTACCTGCCTGCCACAGGGTCCTCTGGCCTGGAGCCCTCCCCGCTCCGTGCACCCCTCAAACAGGGCCCGCCCGTTTGCAGCAGCCGGCTCTTCCCTCCGCTCCCCGACGGGATGTGAGTATCGGACGACAGCGTCCGGTAGTGACCCCGTGTCCCTCGTGGCCTCTCTCCTGCGTCCGAGTCCGGTGGCTTCCACGCGGTTCGGCGGCTGTCCTCCCCCCGGGGCCGGTGCAGAGAGTGTGTGGAACATCTTGGTATCTTCCTCTCGAGTTTGGTGTAAATCTGAAACTGCTCTAAAAAATAATGTTTTGCCCAAACCAGTTTGGCTCAGTGGATAGAGCGTCGGCCTGCAGACTGAAAGGTCCCAGGTTCGATTCCGGTCAAGGGCATGTACCTTGGTGGCGGGCACATGCCCAGTGGGGGGAGTGCAGGAGGCAGCTGAGTGATGTCTCTCTCTCATCGATGTTTCTAGCTCTCTGTCCCTCTCCCTTCCTCTCTGTAAAAAAAAAATCAATAAAACATATATTCAAAAAATAACATCTTACAGAGGACGGTTTGCAGACCCCAGAGGACGTCTGTCTGTCCAGGGAAGGAGGAAGCCAGTGCCCGGGGGAGCACCAGGGCCCTGGAGACATGGGGTCCGGGCAGTGTGCAGAGAGAAGGTGCCAGATCCATCGGGCAAAGGCGGGCTCTGAAGGCCGCATTTCAGCCCAAACCTGAATGAAGAGCAGCACCGGCCGCCAGGCCTGAGACAGGAAGACGCTCAGCCCCCGGCGGGGGACAAGGGGAGGCAGAGAGAAGGGCAGTGTGGCTGGACTTGGGGGGCCAGGACAGCGGGGTGAGGGGGCTGCGGGAGGCAGGGCTTGGGCGGGGAGGGCTGGCTCTGACCCCAGGGGCGAGGGCCGCTGCCGACTCGGAGCGGGGCGTGCGGTGGCGGCTCTGATTGCGTTCAATCTCAACCCGGCCTGGCACCGATGTTGCCACACGCGTCCGGGGCTGGCGACTTCCTTCCCGGCCGGGCGGGCACTTGCACAATCCGAGCTGCCCTGAGAGTTTCCCTGTCCCCCCAGGTTCCCCTTCGTTCAGTCCCCAAACCCTCCCCCTGCCTCCCTCCCACCCTCCCCCCACCGGCCGCACAGTGGGGGTGGGACCCTGAGTGACCCATACCCCAGGCCTCAGGGTCCCTCATTCCGGCGGGACTGGACAGTGGCTGGGAGAGGATGCGTCTTCGAGGCCGGGAGTGGGGTCGGGAAATGAAAGTGAAAATGGGCGGGGGCGGGGCAGGCAGGGAGGCTGGGGATTTTTAGAAAGCTGGCGGCTGGGGCCGGCCACCCGGCTTTCATTTCTCCTAAACACCCGGCACCGGCACCGCGTGAGCAGCCGGCCTGGGGGAGGGGGGCGAGGGGACCGGTTCTCGGGCGAGGAGGGCTGGGCACGGGCCGGCAGGAGGTCGGGCAGCCGAGGGGGCAGCAGAGGGAGCCCCTGGGGG
>PVJN01055031.1:0-13216 GCA_004026805.1 Lasiurus borealis | reverse complement strand
ATGCCCACTCTTACCTCTCCTGATCGACATAGTCCTGGAAGTATTAGCCATTGCAATTAGACAAGAAAAAGAAATAAAAAGCATCCAAATTGGAAAAGAAGAAGTAAAGCTGTTCTTATTTGCAGATGAGATGATAGTGTACATAAAAAAACAGAAAGGACTCCATTCCAAAACTAATTGATTTAATTAATAAATTCGGTAATGTAGCAGGATACAAAATTAATGCTAAGAAATCTGTGGCATTTCTATACACTAATAGTGAAATTATAGAAAGAGAAAATAAAAAAGCAATCCTATTTACCATCGTACCAAAAAAATTAAGATACCTAGGAATAAACCTAACTAGAGAGGTAAAAGACCTATATGCAGAAAACCACAGGACACTGAAAAAAGAGATAGAGGAAGATGTTAACAGATGGAAGAGCATACCATGCTCAGGGATTGGGATAATCAACATCATTAAAATGTCCATACTACCCAAAGCAATCTACAGATTCAACACACTACCCATTAAAATACCAACGACATATTTCACAGACCTAGAAAGAACTCTTCATAGATTCATCTGGAACAAAGAAGAGCACGGATAGCTACAGCAATTCTGAGAAAGAAGAATAAAGTAGGTGGGATCTCAATACCAGACTTCAAGCTATACTACAAAGCAGCTGTTCTCAAAATAGCCTGGTACTGGCACAAGAACAGACATACAGACCAATGTAATAGAATAGAGAATCCAGATATCCACCCAAAACACTATGCTCAATTAATATTTGACAAAGGAGGCATGAACATTCATGGAGCCAAGATAGCCTCTTCAATAAATGGTGTTGGGAAAATTGGACAGATACATGCAAAAAAATGAAACTGGACCACCAACTTATATCAAATACAAAAATAAACTCAAAATGGATACAGGACTTAAACATTAGAAGGGAAACCATAAAAATACTAGAGGAATCCACAGGCAGCACAATCTCAGATATATGTCGAAAGAACTTCTTCACTGATACTGCTCCAAAGGCAATCGAAGCTAAAGAAAAAATAAACAAATAGGACTACATCAAAATAAAAAGCTTTTGCACAACAAAAGAAACCATCAACAAAACAACAAGAAAGCCCTCTGTATGGGAGAACATATCTGCAAATGTTATCCCTGATAAAGATTTAATCTCCAACACTACAGCCAACTTATGCAACTTAATAAAAGGAAGATGAATGATCCAATAAAAAAATGGGCAACAGACCTAAATAGAACCTTTTCGAAAGACAACAGAAGGTACGTCAAGAGACACATGAAAACATGTTCAAAGTCATTAATCATCCGAGAGATGGAAATCAAAATGACAATGCGATACCATCTGACACCTGTCAGTATGGCAATCATCAACAAATCAACAAATGACAAGTGTTGGCGAGGATGCGGAGAAAAAGGAACCCTGTGTACTGTTGGTGGGAATGCCGACTGGTGTAGCCACTGTGGAGAACAGTATGGAGTTTCCTCAAAAAACTAAAAATGGATCTCCCATTTGACACTGTAATCCCACTCTTAGGAATTTATCCTAAGAAATTACAAACACCAATCAGAAAGGATTTATGCACCCCTATGTTCATAGCAGCACAATTTACAATAGCTACAATTTGGAAATAGCCTAGGTGCCCATCAGCAGATGAATGGATCAGAAAACTGTGGTACATCTACACAATGGAATACTATGCTGCCATTAAAAAGAAGGAATTCTTACCATTTGCAGCAACCTGCTTGGAACTGGAGAGCTTTATGCTTAGTGAAATAAGCCAATCAATGAAGGAGAAGCATCACATGATCATACTCACTGTTGGATAATAAACATTATAAACTGATGAACAAAAGGATAGATACAGAGACAGTAAAGCTTCAAACAGACTGTGAAATTACAGCAGGAAGATTAAAGTTAGGTGAGGTAGATAAGAGATCAATCAAAGACTTGTATGAATGCATATAAGCATAACCAATGAACATAGACACTGGGGGGTTGGGGTATGCCTGGGAGGGAGAGGGGGCAATGGGGAGATCTGTATAAAAAATTAATAAAAATTTAAAAAATAAAAATTGTTCTTTATTTTTCTGGTTACATTGATTTGATTACATATTATAAAATGTCCATGAAAATTTTTATTATCAGAATATCCTATATAATAAAGAGGTAATATGCAAATTGACTGTCACCCTCTCACACAAGATGGCTGCCCCCATGTGGTTAAAAATGGCCACCACAAGATGGCCATCAGGGGAGGGCAGTTGTGGGTGATCAGGCCAGCAGGGCTGGGCAGTAGAGGGCAATCAGCCAGCAGGGAAGCATCAATCAGGTTGGCAGGGGTCTGGTTTATGGGTGATTAGGCTGGCAGGCAGAAGCAGTTATGGGCAATCAGGGAGGCAGGCAGGCAAGCTGTTGGGAGCAAGCAGTCCCAGATTATGAGAGGAATTTCCTACTGCTGGTTTAGGTTCAGTCTCTGTGGGATCAGGCCTAAACAGGCAGTCGGACATTTTCCCAGGGATCTCAGATTGGAGAGGGTGCAGGCTGGGCTGAAGGACACTCCCTCTAGTCTATATAATAAAAGCCAAGCAATCATTACGGAGGAATAACTAGGCTATGAAGTGCAGGGGCACCATAAGCACTACTGCAGAGCCTGGGGCCAGTTGCGTGCCATCACCCAACGTGGTAGGTAGTAAAGAAGAACATGAAGGTGGTGAGAGTTAGCATGCAGCATGAGATGAAGGCTCTGTGGGATGAATTCAATCAGCTGATGATTGTCACCAAGGCTGGAAGGTCAGGGCACCCCTCTTCTCACTGTGACCCTCCCCCCATGGTGCCAGTCTTTGGCAGTGGGCTTTGGTCCCATCCACATGAGCAAGACTGAGAAGTGGGGTGGGCCTGGCCACCTGTAGATCCAGCTCCTTCACTCTCCAAGTTCCAACTCTAGCAACAGCTGCCTGGCACGCTGGGCCAGAGGGTACTGCTTGGGAGGCCAGGAAGGCAGCAGAGAAAAACCCTGTGGACCTGCCACCCGACCAACAGCCCAGGATCTGGCACCACCACAAACGAACCAGCTCAGAGCACACGAGCTTGAGGGGAAGGCAGCCTCCTGTGAGGGGCCTTGCCACTAGCCAGCTCCTGGTGGATCCCACCTCAAAGGAAGCTCAGTCTTTGGTTCCTTAGTTCAGTCTATTCGGGCAAAGAGAAGCAGCTGGGCACATTGTAGGGGAGAATAAAGACACTAAAACAATATGTTCTATTGTGTGGAGATTGCTACCTAGTCTTAGGCCTAAATTCTGAGTGATTGTGGGACCTAATTCTGCCACTGGGACCTGAATCTTCTAATTGGCCTGTATTTGTTGTAAAGACCCAAAGATAAGAAAGGGAACAAGTTTTTCAACGCAATGGATTTGACCAACAGACAAAGGCGAGTGCTGGGCTGTGTCTAATGTACACACAGAGACACTAGCTCTGAGTCTGCCTGACCAAAGGGAGCTCAGGGCTTGTTTACAGAGCCTTTTGGTGGTTTCTGTTTCTTTGCTGAGGCCATACTCCCAGGGAAGACTGGGGAGCATGCTCAGCTCCAGCTCAGTGTGTCTTCTCCAGGCCCCTCTCCCCAGCCACCCCCACCCTTGATCAGCCTCCCAAAGCCCCTCCCCCTGGCTGGCCTAGCCCCATCACCCTGATATTTGTTAAAGGGATTCCTGCTAAGAGGATATACTGTATGATCACTAGCTTTTGGTAATGACCATACAATACATCTGATAGGTGAATATTGAATCTGAGGTATTCTTATGAGGATAGGCTACATGAAAGATTTCTGTAATGCAAAATTACCTTTCACTTTGCATGAATCACATCAAATTAAACAAAAGTGATTGCATTAATTCCCCAAGTAATTGCACATCTGCTCTGTGTGAAGACATGTTGCCAAAATACTTCACCACAGGAGTACTTGTAAATCCCAGAGTAAAGTTGGGTTAAAGCTAGATCATAAAATTGGCCACTTTTCTCTCAATCCTCTGTCATTGTCACTAATAAACCAGAAAGATGCACAGGCCATACACATTTAGAGTGAAGAAATTTGCACAGGCCATACACATTTAGAGTGAAGAAATTTGTCTTAGCCTTCTCTATCTTCCCTTAGAGGCTAAATGCAGTTTCCTACAAGCAATAGGAATTTCCATTTTTCACCTCTCAGGCCCTGTAGCCTCTCCTGCTCTCTGGCCTTGTAAAGACTGCTAATGAGGTACCGACCCCTGTCTGCCCTGCCAGGAAGTGAGTGCCACAGACTCCTGAAGGCATCTTTAATCCTTTCCTTCTAGTCTAGTAAACCATCACCTTTTAGGGCAGTTGATCTCAGGTAGATCTTAGGGAAAAAAGCAATAAATAAAATTCACACTAAAATGCTATTGATAATAAGCTAGCAATGGTTCTCAAGTTCTATTTTTAAAGGTAGTAAAATGAACTGGCCAATGTTATTCTCACAGAAAGGGACCTCTCCTGATCCCCTCAAAGTCATTCATCAGATATCAACTTAATCCTACAGAAGATGTAGCCTCCCTTCCGAAATTAAAATTTGAATGTATCTCTGCATAATTCAGAGAGATTATTCTGAATCTAAAATAAATGTTGTCTCTAGAAAAGATCCTTAAACTGGAAGATATGGAAATTCCATCTAATTCACCAGTAAAGGCCAAATGAGAAGCCTAGCTAAGATTAAAAATATTGGTTTGAAATGGGGTTTTTGTCCTCATTCCATTTAGGGTTTCAAAAATCAAAGACATGATCTCTGAATTAAGGAAGCTCACTATCTAGGAAGCAGATCTGAACCAGATATTTATCTTTATATTTGTAATCTAGAGACCTGGTGAATAAATTAGTGCACCAATGCGGTCTTTCAGCCTGGGCTGCAGGGAATGGGCTGAAACTGGCTTTCTGAAATTCCCCCTAGGAGTTCTGGGTTTGAAGAAGGCAGTTCTTCAGTGACACACCCCGGAATTTGGCATCCTCCTCTCTGGTTCCAGGCGAGAACCACAGCTGCCAAGTCCTTGCCTCTGGTGGTCAGTGCATGTCATAGCTACCAGTTGGCTAGTTGCTTGGGCTTTTATATAGATGCTATGATAGAAGTAAATACACAATATTTTGAGAGGTCAGAGTAGTACCTTACGTAGACTGGGAGAAACAAAACAGGGAAATATTCTGGAAATATTTTCTTTTATAATCTAACATTAACTGAATTTTAGGAGGTTGAATAAGGTTTAGCTAGAGCAATACAAAAAGACCTCTACTACTGTCTTGCTCTCTATCTTAATTGGAAAGTCATTATCGTGAATTAGTCTTTTATTTAGTTGTTTTTTGTGTGTGTGTGTGTTTTTTTTTTTGAAAAATATTCTCTGAGCTCCCATGCATATTACAAGATAAATTAAGGTTGAAAAAAACAACTGGAATAAAAGATTAAAAGCTTTCAGATTCTTTTTAAAAAGCTTAACTGTGTGTGCACTTTGGTAATTATGGTCTCAATTATTTGTGTGAATATTCCTACCAGTTCTACAAATTATGGTTAAAGGTGAAGAACATAGTAAGTTCAGTCAGAAAGAAACTTATAAAATGATTCAGCACTCATTAACTACAAAATTTTTTTTTAATGAAAACAAGTGAGGTAAATTATGAACATGGATTCAAGACACAAGAATAGATGGGCAATGCAGTACATACTTGTGGTTCTTATATGGCATTGGGTTTCTAATAATGTATCAAGGTAAAAAATTTCAAGATGGAAGTTTTATATCTATTTAGAGAACCAATTTTATTAAAAGTGTTATCAATGGGAAGCTCTCTGTGTGCCCATCTGCTGCTAAAGGAAGATGGCTTCTTGCAATGTCACAAGAAAAACAATTTCCTGAGACTTGATGGGAGAATAAGTGGCATTCATTTGCATGGAATTAAACCCATGAGTTTCTAAGGTCCCTTGCTCTCTCTCCTACCATGAAAGAAGTCCAGCTGGTTTTGTTTGTTTGGTTGTTTTTTGTTTTTTAGCAGAGCTAGGATTTCCCTGAGTTTCTCTTCCATATTTGCACAATATAATCCAGCATCAGGCTATCTTAGTTTGTGTTCCCAGCTGTAATCCATTGTGTGTGGGGTCCATGTAGTAATGGGTGATGCCGTTTCTAGGACCACATGGCTATGGAGGAAAGGAACATGGGCAAGTGCAAGGAAGTAGGAGCAAAGCCAGAGGAACAAGAGAGTGAGAATTCCTCTGTCTGGGATTTTTTTTAACTTCTGAGATTTCTCATGCCTACAGTAACTCCCCTCCCTCTAGCCAATTATCCTTGCTTTAGATTATACTGACAGGCACCTACTCTGTGTCACCCCTACTCACTACATGTGTGCCTATCTTCTCCTTTGCTAGATTCCTTCCCTCAATGATCTTCAGGGAATGGACTAGAAGTTCCCTGGAAAGTGTGAAATTGTAGCTTCCTGATGAAGCTGTCCAGATGGCCATACTTATAGTGTCTGGCATCCCTTTTGCTCCTATCCTATATAATAAAGCCAATATGCAAATCGACCAAACAGCAGAACAACTGGTCACTATGATTCTCACTGACTACCAGGGGACAGATGCTCAATGCAGGAGCTGCCTCATGGTGGTCAGTGCGCTCCCACAGGGGGAACACTGCTCAGCCAGAAGCCCTGGGCCAGGCTCATGGTTAGTACGTACAGCAATGGTGGTGGGAGCCTCTTCTGCTTCTGCTTCAGGTGGATGGTAAGAAGTGAGAAATCCCAGGCCCCAGACTGTGAGAGCAATGCCTGACTGCAGGAAGCTCCCAGAAGCTCCAAAAGCTCCCAGACTGTGAGAGCATGCAGGTTGGACTGAGGGACCCCCTCCCAGAGCACAAATCTTATGCACTGGGCCTCTAGTTATTAATATTTATAACTAGCTATGTACAATGGTAACAATATATTTAGAAATATATAATTAATAGTATAACATACACTGAGGTACAGTCTTTGATGAATTGAGATAACACACACACACACACACACACACACACACACACACACATACACACGTCTCCTTTATTTCTTTGTTGTATTTAGATAGAATGATTTGAAAAAAATCTATACAGTAAAACTGTCTGATGTGTTATTATCTTTATTGAACCTCCTTTTACTTCATAAGTATGTTCAAAGTGTTAGATTAGAGCACAAATTTGGACTCATAATTCATCTCTCCCTTCTTCTGATTGATGCACTTTAAGTTCTTTTAGAAAGGAACATTTGAATTTATTCAGATATATTTTTTATGTTTTTATTGATTTTTAGAGACAGAATAAGGGAGAGGGGTAGAGAGATAAAAAATTGCTAAAAGAGAGACATTGATTGGCTGCCTACTATATGCCCCTACTGAGGATTCAGCCTGCAACTCAGGCACGTGCCCTGACTGGGGAACTCTTGGTTGAATACTCAACCACTAAGTCAAACCTCCAGGCTACTCAGCTCTCTTTTGGGTGACATTTGTTTTAATTCTCTATTTTGTCATTTTCAGCCATCCCAAAGTCTTATGAAACAGATATGAAGACATAAAAAATTTCTATCTTATGTCACTCAAAGGACTAACTCTTGGCCTAAGTGTTTCATTTTGGGGAGGATTATGACATGCAGGACTTTGGCATGTCAAATACCCTTCTTATAAGTTATACAGAATCAAGTATGCCAGAATTTTCTTGGTTAGCACCATTTTCCACTGATAATTCTTCTTCCCTGTCTTATGTGTTTTGGAAAAAAGAATAAAAAATAAAGAGAAGGGGTATGTAAATATCTGCTTAATCAATGAAAAAGAAAATCTCCCTACCTTCTCTCTCCCTCATACCAAATATCTTATCTAATAAAGAGAAAATATGTTAATTGATCCTCATTCCGGGGCAAAGATGGTGCCACCCAAAGCCAATAAGAAAAGAATATGTTAACTGTCACACCCTCAAAGATGGTGGCACCAACAGCCACAAGAGCATGGCGCTCAGTTCCCTCAGCCCTGCTAGGGTGGCCGGCAAGTGGCAAGGCTGGGCCCACACCCAGGTAGGCCTGGATGCTCTTCGAATCTACCACCAGAGTCTCCCAGTCCTCTTAGACCCCCAGCCACCCAGGGCCAGCCTGAGGCACAGGCAAGCCTCAAATGATGACTGCCCAGCTGCCCAGGGTAGGCTTAAGGTGCAGGCAAGCCTCAGATAGTGGATGGCCAGCCACCCAGGACCGCCCAAGGCACGAGGAACCAGGGCCGGCTGAGGCTTATGCTGCTGGCAGTGGCAGCTGCAGAGGTATGATGCTGGCATCACCTTCCCCTGATTGCCAGCTCACCTCTCACCCCTGAGGGCTTCCAAACTGTGGGAGGGGGCAGGTCAAACTGAGGGACCCCACTCCAGTGCATGTATTTTCATGCACCAGGCATCTAGTCTATAATAATATAATTTCAAATGTAGAAAGAGCAATATATCTACATGTTTTCCCAAAACAATGCCCTTACAATGATGGTTTAAAATTACACTGGTAATGGCCCTAGCCAATTTTGCTCAATGGATAGAGCATTGGCCTGAAGACTGCTGGGGTCCTGGGTTTGATTCTGGTCAATGGCACATACCTTGGTTGTGTATTCTCTGGGACTGGTCGGGTGCATGCAGGTGGCAACTAATTTATATGACTCTCTCACATTTATGTTTCTGCCTCCCTCTTTTTTCCCACTCTTTTTTTTTAATATATTTTTTATTGATTTTTTACAGAGAGGAAGGGAGAAGGACAAAGAGTTAGAAACATTGATGAGAGAGAGACATCTATCAGCTGCCTCCTGCACATCCCCCACTGGGGATGTGCCCATAACCAAGATACATGCCCTTGGCTGGAATCGAACCTGGGACCTTTCAGTCTACAGGCTGACGCTCTATCCACTGAGCCAAACCAGTTTCGGCTTTTTTGCCACTCTTTTTAAAAAATCAATGAAAAGTATACTCAGGTAGGTATTAACAAAAAATAAAATAAAATAAATAAAATAATATAAAATAAAATTACACTGACAATGAACATTTTAACAATAAAATTATGTAAACTTAAAATAATTTCACTTACTATACTATATAATGAAAAAGCAATATGCAAATTAACCCTCACATCCTCACAAGATGGCTGCCTATGACCAGACTGGCAGGGGGGTTTGTGAGGGATAACCAAATGACTGAACAAGAAGGCTGTGTGGAATGACCAAGCTGGCAGAGGAGGCAGTTGGGGGTGACAAGGTCAGCAGGGGGGCAATTAGGGGAAATCTGGCTTGCTTGGAGAGGCAGTGAGCAATGATCAAGCCAGCTGGGGGAGAGGGCAGTTAGGGGCAATAAGGCAGGCAGATGAGTGATTAGGAGCCATTGGTCCAGGATTGTGAGAGGGAGGTTCAACTGCCAGTTTAGGCCCAATTCCCAGGCTAGGGCCTAATCCAGCAGTCAGATCTCTCCCAAGGAGTCCCATTTGGAGAGGGTGCATGATGGACCTGTGGTGGTTTGCAGGCTGGCCACACACCCCAGTGACCCAAACAGAGGCTATGGTATCTAGGATTTATTTATCTTCTGTAATTGAAACTTTGTAGCCTTGAGCAGAGCCAGCTTTCTGCTTGTTCTGTGGCCACAGCCATTTTTGTTGGGATTTATTTATCTTCTATAATTGAAACTTTGTAGTCTTAAGCAGATCCCCCCCCATCCCCTCCCCCGTGTGTGAATTTTGCACCAGGTCTCTAGTAACTATAAATAGTAAAATACTTAAAACAAATTTAAGAAAGAAATGCAAGACTTATACATTAAAAACTAAAACATTGAAAGAAATGAATGAAAACCTAAATATGCAAAATATATATCATAGGATCTTGCATTAGAAGGTTTAGTATTGCTAAAATGGTAATGATGCCCAAAATGACCTACAGATTTAACACAATCTCTTTCAAAATCCTGGCTAATAATTTTGCACAAATTGACAAGCTAACTTTACTGTTTATAAATAAACTAGAAGCCCAGTGCATGAAATTTGTGCACAGGAGTATGTGTCTCTCAGCCCAGCCTGCACCCTTTCCAATCTGGGACCCCTCGAGGGATGTCCAACTTTCCATTTAGGCCTGATCCCAACTGCCCTCCCTTGCAGGCCTGGTCCCTCTTAACTGCCCTGCTGGCCATTTGTGGTGGTCATCTTGTGTCCACATGGAGGTAGTCATCTTTTACTACATGGGGGCAGCCGTCTTGTGTATTGGAATGATAATCAATTTGCATATTACCCTTTTATTAAATAGGATAGAGACCTGGTACATGGGTGGAGGCTGGCTGGTTTGCCCTGACAGGTGTCCTGGACCAGGGTGAGGATCCCTTTGGGCATGAGGTGGCCTGGGCAAGGGACCTCTGGTGGTTTGCAGGCTGGCCACACACCCCAGTGACCCAAACGGAGGCTATGGTATCTAGGATTTATTTATCTTCTGTAATTGAAACTTTGTAGCCTTGAGCAGAGCCAGCTTTCTGCTTGCTCTGTGGCCACAGCCATTTTTGTTGGGATTTATTTATCTTCTATAATTGAAACTTTGTAGTCTTAAGCAGAGGCCAAGGCAGGCCAGGGCTGTAGAAACTTGGCTTCTCAAGCCTCCTGATCTCTTCCAGCTGCTGCTATTTGGTTGGGTTTTATTTATCTTTTATAATTGAAACTTTGTAGCCTTAAATGGAGGCCAAGGCAGGCCATGGCAGGTGAAAAGCTTGGCTTCCTCCATTGCTGGGGAAACGCAAGCCTCCTGCTCTCTCATGGCCACAGCCATCTTGATTAGGTTAATTTGCATACTTGCTCCTGATTGGCTGGTAAGTGTGGCTTGTGATGTGTAGCAGAAGTATGGTCAATTTGCATATTATTATTTTATTAGATAGGATGTAAGAGTCTCAGAATAGTCAGATAATTTTGAAAAAGAACAAAGTTGTAGGGTTTACCCTTTCCAATTTCAAAACTTACTATATATAGTCAAATGACATCACCCAATAAGTGAAAATACAGCACACAGAATGAAAGATAATATTTGGAAATCATATATTTGTAAAGGTCTAGTACCCAAAATAGTAAGAGAATTCTTACTATTCAATAAAAACAAGGCAAACAACCCAAATTAAAAATGTGCAAAGTACTTGTATATACTACCTCAAAAAAACATGGCTCATCTCTATATATAAAAGGCTAATATGCTAAGTGTCCAACCATCCAACTGGTCACTATGATGTTCACTAACCACCAGGGGGCAGATGCTTGATGGAGGAGCTGTTGAGCTGCAATGAATTCACAGCAGCAGTTCTCAGGTAACACACCCTGAAATCTGAGAGGAGGGAGCCCAATTCCTCATGGGGCCTCACAACTCTACCTTTGGCCATGGGTTATGTTGTTGCTAGGGCATTGTCACACCAAATCTGGTTTACTGCACAATTATGCTTGCATTCCACATCCTGTATAACAGCAACTTTTTAGAGTTCCCTCTCACACTCCAAGACCCCTTGGGAGATATCAGAGAGCTGGTTTTACCCAATCTCTGCAGGCCAGGCCACAGTGAGGGACTATGGGAAGTTGGCTCCAGTGGTGTTCAACCCATCTCACCCAATCCCATCCCACTGGCCACCTTCTAATTAACTTCCTTTCAATGTGCATGAATCTGTGCACTGGGTCACTAGTCAATATATAAAAAAAGTGTTCAACATCACTAGTCATTAGGAAAAAGAAAATTAAAACTATAATAAAATACCATTTCAAACCCAATAGGATTGCTAAAATAAAAATTAAACAAACAAACAAACAGAAAATAAATGTTGACAAGAAGAAATTGGAATCCCTACATATTGCTGTAGGTATTGTAAATTGGCCAATGGCACTTTCAAAAATAGTTTGACTGTTTTTAAAAATGTTCAACCAAGCATTATCATATAATCCAGCTTCACTCCTGGGTAGATACCCAAGAGAAATGAAAGCATGTGCCCTTTAAAAAACTTGATCAAGAGTATTCACAGCAACATTATTCATAACACACAATTGGAAACAACTTAAAAGTCCACCAACTAATGAGTGGATAAATAATATTAGATAAATCCATATAATGACATATTTTAGGTAATAAAAAGGAATCATTTACAGAAATATGCTGCAATATGGAATAACCTTGAAAACAATGTGCTAAGTGAAAGAAAACAGTCACAAAAGGTCACATTTGTATATTCCATTAATATGAAATGCCGACAGTAAGTAATGCATAGGAATAGAAGCTAGACTAGCGATTGTCAGGAGAAAGGGAAAGGTAGAAGTGAGAATTGGGAGTAGCTGCTAATGGGTAAAAGGGTTGTTTCGAGAATGATAAAAGTATTCTAAAGTTAGCTTAAGTGGTTGCAAAACCCTATGAATCTACTAAACAATAACATTGAATTATGCACATAAAGAGTATGAATTTTGTAGAATATGATTTATATCTTAATAAATCTTTTATAAAACAGATTATATAACAAAAGCAAATATTATAAAACAATAAAATTACATATTTATCTTCTTTTTAAGAGTATAAAATGTGTTTGTCATTTTTTGCATTTTTTTAAACTAATTTTTTATTCATGTCTCCCCATTGCCCCCCCTCCCTCCCAGGTATACCCCAACCCCCACCCCCTCAGTGTCTATGTTCATTGGTTATGCTTATATGCATGCATACAAGTCCTTTGATTGATCTCTTATCTACCTCACCTAACTTTAATCTTCCTGCTGTAATTTCAGAGTTTGTTTGAAGATTTACTGCCTCTGTATCTTTACTTTTGTTCATCAGTTTAAAATGTTCTCTATTATCCATAAATTAGTGAGATAATGTAATGCTTCTCCTTCATTGACTGCCTTATTTCACTAAGCATAAGGCTCTCCAGTTCCATCCAGGTTGCTGCAAATAGTGAGAATTCCTTCTTTTTAATGGCAGCATAGAATTCTGCCGGTTCCAGCCGGCACTACAGTTGAACAGCACCTGAAAGGGGGGTGAGGATTGAGAAAAGAAAGAGACAGACAAAGAGATGGGATCGGGAGGACTGACAGTTCAAGACTGCAGCCACGAGTTTATTTTTCCAAGCCTTTTTATACATGCTAGCGTGTTTGTAAGCCATTCATTAATGCAGGAGCTCTTGGTTTCT
>PVJN01055030.1:0-13217 GCA_004026805.1 Lasiurus borealis | reverse complement strand
ACAGGACACTGAAAAAAGAGATAGAGGAAGATGTTAACAGATGGAAGAGCATACCATGCTCATGGATTGGGAGAATCAACATCATTAAAATGTCCATACTACCCAAAGCAATCTACAGATTCAATGCACTACCCATTAAAATACCAATGACATATTTCACAGACCTAGAAAGAACTCTTCATAGATTCATCTGGAACAAAAAAAGACTACCAATAGCTACAGCAATTCTGAGAAAGAAGAATAAAGTAGGTGGGATCTCAATACCAGATTTCAAGCTACACTACAAAGCAACTGTTCTCAAAACAGCCTGGTACTGGCACAAGAACAGACATATAGACCAATGGAATAGAATAGGGAACCCAGATATCCACCCAAACCACTATGCTCAACTAATATTTGACATAGGAGGCATGAACACTCAATGGAGCCAAGATAGCCTCTTCAATAAATGGTGTTGGGAAAATTGGACAGATACATGCAAAATAAAAGGAAACTGAACCACCAACTTACACCAAATACAAAAATAAACTCCAAATGGATACAGGACTTAAACATTAGAAGGGAAACCATAAAAATACTAGAGGAATCCACAGGCAGCACAATCTCAGATAAATGCCAAAAGAACTTCTTCCCTGATACTGCTCCAAAGGCAATGGAAGCTAAAGAAAAAATAAATAAATGGGACTACATCAAAATAAAAATCTTTTGCACAGCAAAAGAAAGCATCAACAAAACAACAAGAAAGATCACTGTATGGGAGACCATATTTGCAAATGTTATCACTGATAAAGGTTTAATCTCCAAAATCTACAGCCAACTTATACAACTCAATAAAAGGAAGATGAACGATCCAATAATAAAAAAAAAAAAGGGCAATGGACCTAAATAGAACCTTTTTGAAAGACGACAGAAGAAAGGCCAAGAGACACATGAAAACATGTTCTAAGTCATTAATCATCTGAGAGATGCAAATTAAAACGACAATGCCATACCATGTTACACTCGTCAGAATCGCAATTATCAACAAATCAACAAACGACAAGTGTTGGCGAGGATGTGGAGAAAAAGGAACCCTTGTGCATTGTTGGTGGGAATGCAGACTCGTGCAGCCACTGTGGAGAACAGTATGGAATTTCCTCAAAAACCTAAAAATGGATCTCCCATTTGATCCTGTAATCCTACTCTTAGGAATTTATCCTATGAAATCACAAACACCAATCAGAAAGGATTTATGCTCCCCTATTTTCATAGCAGCACCATTTACAATAGCTAAAATTTAGAAACAACCTAGGTGCCTGTCAGCAGATGAGTGGATCAGAAAACTGTGGTACATCTACACAATGGAATTCTATGCTGCCATTAAAAAGAAGGAATTCTTACCATTTGCACAACCTGGATGGAACTGGAGAGCTTTATGCTTAGTGAAATGCGCCAGTCAATGAAGGAGAAGTATCACATGATCTCACTCATTGGTGGATAATAAAGAACATTATAAACTGATGAACAAAAGGATAGATACAGAGGCAGTAAAGCTTCAAACAGACTGTGAAATTACAGCAGGAAGATTAAAGTTAGGTGAGGTATATAAGAGATCAATCAAAGGACTTGTATGCATGCATATAAGCATAACCAATGAACATAGACACTGGCGGGTTGGGGTATGTCTGGGAGGGAGGGGGGGCAATGGCGAGATATGTATACAAAATTAAAAAAAATAAATCAAAAAACAAAAAAAAGAAAAAAGGAAAAAAAAGAAGAATTTAATAGATGTAATCCTGTTATTTCCAGGTTTTTTATATTTCCTATAAGTTTTGTGATATTATACTTTGCTAGTACAGTTTTGGTAATATTACTATATTAAACATTTTTTCTTAAAATATTAATGTCTATTGCATATGATATTATCATATCTAAAATCATTTTATTGGGATGTTAATGTTTATTGCATGTAAAATTATTATATTTAAAATCAGTTTTTGAAATATTAAAAATAAATAAAATAAAGATATTTTAAGTAAAAAAAGAAAAGAGTACCTATCAAATAGAATTGTAATGAGTATAAGTGGGTTTATATTAATAAAGCATTTAGTGCCTGGTACATACTAAGTGCTATCCTAATATTAATGAAATGATATATCTTTGTTAAGTTTTCAAGATAAAACTCTTGACACGTGATATAGTTGTACACAGAATAGACACATTTTTATGCTACTTTCGAAGTCTCATATCAGCAAGTATAATTTTATGGTGTTAGAGAAATCTGAAGAAGCCCACAGAGAAGGTGGTACAAAGATGTAACCAGAACAGAAAGCCATCATAGAGGTACTATATGTTCTAAAATCTACACTGACTCACATGTGGCCATAAATATTTAAATCAATTAAAATAAAATAAATAAAAATTAGGTTCTTTAGTTGCACTGGCCATATTTCAAGTGTTTGATAACCACAAGTGGCCAGTGGCTACCACACTGCACAGCACAAGTCTAGAACATTTCAATCATTACCAAAAGTTCTATTGTACAATACCAATTCACATTTTTAAAGATGGTCCCATTTCATGGAATTCAACTTTTATTTCAACTAACGCAATTTCTAAATGGGTGATTTGTCAGGTTTTCTACAAAAAGAAGCTCACAAATTTAAAACATTTTTTGTAAGGTACACATCCTGATTTGGAGATTCATAAATGGCACACCCATGAAACTCAAAGCACTGCGGGAAACTGAAGTCTTGCCCATAAAGTAGGCACATAACATCAGCCTCTCCATCTGAGCATGGTGTGATTGCTCTGTGAGGGTGACTATCTGAATGATGGCTAGAGATAAACCTGGGAAAGTTCCAGGGTATATATTTGGCCAGATCTCTCTGGACACTGAACAAAGAACATTTCTATTAGGAGAAAGAAGCCAAAAATTGAGGTATCACTTAACTTTCCTTTAATATTTATCTAGATGTTGATTATTACAATTGATGTAGATGGAATTAAGAAATACATGTAGGAATCTAATACCCACTGGACTATTTGTGATGAGTTGATTTAGTTTTGCCAGCATTTTCCTGATCTTTGTCTGCAGACACTATTTACCAGCCTCTTTAAATGGATTCTGTGTAACTCGGATACTTCCTTCTAAACTACCTCTTGTTCACTTAGTGAACAACTAAAGAAATCCTTCAAGAATTGTTATAGACACCAGGACTAGGCAGATTTCATTCTCCTATGGTAGTCATGGTTTTGGTGCTTATACTTGGAAAAATCCAATAGGCATCCTTTTCCACTCATTGCATGATATCTTAGTAAAATAGATTTTTGTCTAGAACATGTTATAGAATAAAGGGAATGGTCACAGGAAGGCCAGTCTATCATAGTGCCTAGAATTATATCATTATTAATATAATATTTGATGCTATAAAGCCTTAATCTTGCATAAAGTGCATGCATTGTCCAACACTTTTATTCACATCATTTCACTTAATCCTCACAATAATCTTATGCTTAAAATAATTATCTGCATTTTTACAGATAAAGAAACAAAGGCTGGCAAGGGAGAGTAGAAGTCACTAGTTTAAAGATACCAATGAAAGTAGCAGACCCGAGACCTGAACACTTTAATTCCAAGGTCACACACACACACACACAAAAAGATTAGCAAATAAATCTTCACACATAATCCATATACCTCTCAAACTGCTGCTGCCTCTGCACCAGATCCTGGAACATGTTATCCCCTCAAAAGAATTATCTCAGATCTCACAACCCCTACTCCCTAGGCATAAGCCTTATTGGTTTCCAATATAAAATGTTCTGGAGAGGCTCATCTCTTCAGTGCAGGTCCCAAGGTTTGGAGTACTCAATGTGGGCTCAAGTCTCTCACTCCTCAGGGAGAAGCTCTGAAGCTTGGAGATCCATCCCTGTTGTGGAATCTCTGCACCAGAGGTGGTTTTGGTGAGACTGTGTCTCTGCCTCTCCCACACATCTCAATGTGGTCCTTTTATTCCTTGTGTGGAAAAAGCTTTGCAGCTAGTTTTTACTTTTTTTCAGAAGAAATTGTTCCATACATGGTTTGGTCAGAATCTTCCATCTTGGACCCCAGAAAAACTTCCTTAGCTTTAGGATTTGTACTGTAGGGTTCCCTCTTCAGAGTGTTCTGGGATGTATTAAGTCACATGACTTCTCAGTGTAGACCTTTCTCTGGTACTTTCTGCTATCTGTCTCAGATTAGCAATGCTCTTCTCCACAGAAGATTGCTGTGTGCTCCTGCTTGGAATTAAGAGGGTGCTACTGACCACTCATTAGATGCCCCCTTCACATGGCCATCTCAGCATGAGCTCCCCAACTCTGAAGGGCCAGAGCTTCATCACTGATCCCAGTGCTGACAATGGTATTCACTCCCAGGATTTGCATTTTTTTATAGCTCAGTTTGCTTTCTTTTACTTTCCTTTTTTTCCTGTTTTCTCTGTTGATTGTTAAGAGTTTTCTGACTTTTGTTTCTGAGCTAGCTCTCAATTAAAGATATAGGTGTTTAATTTCTACCAATTTCTTGTTTTATTTCACCAGGATGGCTTTTCAGAGTACATAATCTCTTATATGGCAGAAACAAAATCATCTTATTTGTGCATTTAAAAAAAATACATAGTTACTTAATTTTCCTTGAGGTTATGTAGAATCATTACTAAATATTCTCATTACTTTGGTTGCTTTAAAAATATATATTCTAGATGACTGTTGTTTATAATATTTATTTTCTTTAAAAATCAGTATTTAGGTATAGGATTCATATTAATTTCTTTTTGATTCTGTCATATTTTAATGGCTATATGTTGAAGGATATTGTGAGCAAGGACTTGGCAATAACCATCTTAGTGTTGAAACTGGGCCTCAAACCCACATTCCCATTAAAGAACACATTTTTGTGTTCACATTGTTGAGCATAGGTCTTGGGTCAGAATTTAGTGTTTCTCTTCAGAAAGAGCAAGTTGCTAGGACAGTTGACAGTAAAAGATTTTCTGGTCACAGCTTCTCATTGTGGTAATTTAAAAATATTTATGAATATATAAGTCAATGGACATATCAACATGCATGTGTCATAGGCACTTCATATTCCCTATTGACCAGCATGAGGAATTGTTTTTCCATATACTATCTGTTCTCCACATCTGCTCAACCATCCATTTCTTATCAATTTTCTAATCCCATTTTTTTCTGTGTAATTAATCATACTATTTCCCCTTGTCTAGAGATAAACTTTTATTTCGTCAGGCTGAAACACAATGGGAACTTCTGTGATATTTTGCTCAACCTAGAAAATTAGAAACTAAGATAAAAAACAGAATTATTAAGAGCCTTGCTATGTCCCTGTTTTATGCTTAGGAAAGAACAATAAGAGAGAGAAAGAGTTTCTATCTCTTGTACCATATAGGCAGAGATCTTATTGATTTTAGCATACAGAAGCAGATCTGTGTTTTAAAAAATATACATTTATTGCTGAAAGAATTACACATGGCCCCCTTTTCTCCCTACAGGGGCGGGTAGACCTTACAGGGGTGGGTAGACCCCTTATCTCCCCCTCGCCCTCTGCCAACAGATCTGTTCTTGAAAGTAGAAGAGCTTAATGGTTCTTCTTTGTACTGTAATATCATGTCCTGGCTGAGACCAAAAAACAAGAGTAACATGTTCAGCTGCAGAGAAAAAGCCTTCAAACTATGTATGGATGTTATATAAAACTAGAGGCCTGGCGCATGAAATTTGGCACTAGAGAAGGGGTCCCTCAGCCTGGCCTGCACATTCACACAGTCCAGGACCCCTTGGGAGATGTTCGTCTGCTGGCTTGTGGCTGGATGGCTTGCTGCTGCTGCATGGCCTGCTGCTTGAGCTTCAGCAGTTGCTGCACATGTACAGGCTGGGTCACCACAGTCTGTCCTGCAAACACCATCAAGTGAGTGAGCCAAATGAGGAGGTGGGCTCACCCTGAGTTCCCTGCACATCCCTGATTCGTTCTGACTGACTGCCTTCTACGGCAATGGGATTGGGCCTAAGCCAGCAGTTGGACATCCCTTTCACAGTCCAGGACCCCATGGGGGATGTAGCAGTGCACCAAGTGGCAGGCAGCCAAAGAGGAGCCCGAATTGGGGCCAGGTGCCTTGTTGCTCACACTCATCACAGCCTGCTGTGCCTGTTGCTGCCGCTCAGTAGTGCTGCTGTGGGATAGGGAGAGGCTCCTACCATGGTAGCCGCACTTGCTAGCTGTGAGTCCGGCTTCTGGTTGAGTGGCACTCCCCTGTGGGAGCACACTGACCACCAGGGGGCAGTTCCTAAATTGACCATCTTCCCCTGGTGGTCAGTGTGCATCAAAGCAACCAGTTGTTCTGGTCATTCTGTTATAATGGTCACTTAGGCATGTATGGCCCAGTGCACAAAATTTGTACACATTAAATGGGAATTAATTAGAGAGAATATTTTATTTATTTTTTACCTTTTTAAAAAAAATGTATTACATGTCTACATATCTTCCCATTGCCCCCTCCCTACCCAACTCCCATATATGCCCTCGCCCCCAGTGTCTTGTGTCCATTGGTTATGTTTATATGCATGCATACAAGTCCTCTGGTTGATCTCTTATCTACCGCACTTCTCCCTAATCTTCCTGCTGTAATTTGACAGTCTGTTTGATGCATTACTGCTTCTGTATTTATCTTTTTGTTCATCAGTTTATAATGTTCTTTATTATCCATAAATGAGTTGAGATCGTGTGGTATTTTTTTTTCATTGACTGGCTTATTTCATTTAGCATAATGCTCTCCAGTTCCATCCAGGTTGCTGCAAATGATAAGAATTCCTTCCTTTTTATGGTAGCATAGTATTCCATTGTGTAGATGTACCATGCTTTTCTGATTCAGTCATCAGCTAACAGGCAACTAGGCTGTTTCCAAATCTTAGCTATTGTTAATTGTGTTATGAACATAAGAGTGCACATATCCTTTCTGATTGGTATTTCTAATTTCTTAGGATATATTCCTAGGAGTGGGGTTACTGGGTCAAATGGGAGTTCCATTTTTAGTTTTGTGAGGAAATTCCATACTGGCTACACCAGTCTGCATTCCCACCAGCAGTGCACGAGGATTCCTTCATCCATTCCAACACTTGTTAAATGTTGATGATAGCCATTCTGACAGGTGTGAGATGGTACCGCATTGTCGTTTTGATTTGCATCTCTCGACTTTAAGCATGTTTTCATGTGTCTCTTGGCCTTCCTTCTGTCGTCTTTCGAAAAGATTCTATTTAGGTCCATTGTCCATCTTTTTTATTGGATCATTTATCTTCCATTTATTAAGTTGTATAAGTTGTCCGTGGAAGTTGAAGATTAAACCTTTATCAGTGATAACATTTGCAAATATGTTCTCCCAGTGGGCTTTTTTATTGTTTTGTTGATGGTCTCTTTTGCTGTGCAAAAGCTTTTTATTTTGATGTAGTCCCATTTGTTTATTTACTTTTCAGCTTCCATTGCCATAGGAGCAGTATCAGTGAAGAAATTCTTTCGCCATATGTCTGAGCTTTTGCTCCCTGTGGATTCCTCTAGTATTTTTACGGTTTTCCGTCTTATGTTAACGTCTTGTATCCGTTTTGAGTTAAATTTTGTGTATGATGTAAGTTGGTGGTTTAGTCTCATTTTTTTTTCATGTATCTGTCCAATTTTGCCAACACCATTTATTGAAGAGACTGTCTTGACTCCATTTCTCAAATATTAATTGAGCATAGTGGTTTGGGTTGATATCTGGATTCTCTATTCTATTCCATTGTTCTATATGTCTGTTCTTGTGCAAGTACCAGGCTGTTTTGAGAACGCTGACTTTGTAATACAACTTGAAATCTGGTATTGAGATCCCACCTACTTTATTCTTCATTCTCAGGATTGCTGTGGCTATTTGGGGTCTTTTTGGTTCCAGAGATTTTTCTAGGCCTGTGAAATATGCCATTGGTATTTTAATGGAGAGTGCATTGAATTTATAGATTTGGGTAATATGGACGTTTTAATGATGATGGTGATTCTCCCAATCCATGAGCATGGTATGCTCTTCTATCTGTTTACATCATACTCTATCTCTTTTTTTCAGTGTCCTGTAGTATTCCTGGTATAGGTCTTTTACCTCCTTAGTTAAGTTTATTCCTAGATATCTTAATTTTTTTTTGTGCAATGGTAAATGGGATTTTTTTTTTTTTAGTCTCTTTCTGTAAGTTTACTATTGGTGTGAAGAAATGCCACAGATTACTTTTCTTTCTTTTTCTTTTTATTTTTTTTTCTTTGCTTGTGAAGGGTTTTTGTTTGTTTGTTTAGTACATATAAAAAGAATGCATATACAAAGAATTGAGACATGAGAAAGCATTGGTTCAACACTAATGAAACCAGAAGAATTAGGATTTGGGGAAGGTGGAGAATATTACCTAAACATTTTTTTAAATGTTGGAAACTGCAACCAAAATAAGCTGATAAAATCCCTATTAACACTTATGAAGAGTCTTCATAAGACTCTCTTCATGATTTTTATTAAACTAGAGAGCTTCAGTTGGCTGCTCTAGGGTTCCTCAAGCAAAACAGAAATAAGGGGATTCCCCTGACTGGTCCCCATGTTGTTAAATGTTCTCCCCATCCCCTCCCCACCCCTAGCTTCTTAATGAAGCAGGTCTCCATCCTCATAACTTGAAGAGGATGTGAATCATTCCACAGACATGTCTTCTAGCACCCCTCAACTATACCAGGTCTTCAGCTGTGTTCTAGGAACCATATCATACATTATTAAGCTGCACATCTATGCTAAGCATGTAAGAAAATGACTGACAAGGAAAAAATGTTTTTTAAATTATGTACTTAATCTATTTGGTATATTTCAAAAGGTGCAATACTTTTCTTCATTTATCAGTGAAAGAAGTTAGACATTAACTTAAAAAAAAAACGCGAAAAACAGCAAATGGCTAACAAATTTCCTTGAAAGTCAGTCACATATATAGTGCATCCTAGAAAAGAGGAGGGGCAAGACAGGTTCCACCCACTTTCATGAGTTTCATCAAATACTGAACCTACTCAAGGGTGGAGAGAAAAGGCAACTTTCAAAAGGGAGTATGTTATTAAATGAGGCATTTACTATACTCCTTCCTAAGAGCACCGGTGGGGAACATGTTTGCTAAACTAGATCTAGGAAGTGAAATGTGGAATCACTCCATCCTCCTCACCTAAAGGGCTGTCCAATGGTTAACGAATTTTTTAAAAATGACTAAATAAAAACAAACTCCACATACACACCCCTCCCCTCCCACCACACACACACAAAAAAATACTAGATGTCTCAGATCACTCTCCAGAGTGGAACCCAGGAGCAGCTTCAATAACCCAAATTAGACTGTTACGGAGTCATCACAAGTATGCCTTGCTTTTAAACAAAACAAAACAAAAACAGAAACAAAAAACTAGTACTGATCACTTTTTTGACAATACACAATTACTCAAAATTAACTAGTATTGAGAGGGGGAAAGGGACCATATCTGTGGGCCTTGTTTCACATAAGTGCATATGGGTAGGAGCAGGGCATTTGTCATTATTGCAAAAATGAATTTTAATTTTTAATCTTTAGTTTGATTTAAACATTGCTTTTAGTATGATGCCAAAACCAGCTGTGCAGAAAGGGCTCTGGAGAGATGTTCATAGCAGCACACACCTGCGGCTCTTCTTCGGTCCTGGAGGCTCCAGGGCAGCCAATATTGCTTCATCAAATACATTCTTTAGGCCTTTCTGTGTGAGTGCAGAACACTCCACATACTTGACAGCCTTCAGGTCACGGGCCAGCTTTTCAGCAGTCTCTGGAGTGATAGATTTCTGTTTGTTCTTGGCAAGTTTCTCAATCGTAGAGGGGTTGTCTCTGAGATCAATTTGGGTCCCAACAAGCAAGAAAGGAGTCTTTGGACAGTGATGAGTTATCTCAGGCACCCACTTTTCTTTCACATTTTCAAGTGAGGATGGAGAGACCACTGAAAAACAGACTAGAAATACATCTGTTTGTGGATAACTCAGCGGTCGTAATCTGTCTTGCCCTGAAGTATCAAAAAGTCCAAGAGTATATGGCTCTCCACCAATCATAACTGACTGCATAGTTGTCAAAAACAGTCGGTACATACTCAGATGGAAATTTGTTTGTTATGTAGGATATCAGAAGACATGTTTTAACAACAGCACCATTGCCAACAACAATGCACTTAATTGTTTGCATGGCTGAAACAGTTTTATATCACTTTAAATGTTTCAGTTCCAATGATGACCTCAGCCTCTCCACCGGGGCATTGGCAGCACTGCGCAGGGTCTCCTCCTCTTTTTTATTTTTCATTTATTTATTTTTTAATTTTAATTTTTTTATTAAATCTTTATTATTCAAATTATTACATTTGTTTGTCTTTTTCCCCTCCACCCGGCTCCCAACCCTCCCTCTACCCTTACCTCTCTCCCTTTGAACTCATCCATAGGTGTATGATTTTTCTCCAGTCTCTTCCTATACACCCCTCACCACTTTCCCCCTGAGAATTATCAGTCCACTTGCTTTTGTGCTCCTGATTCTATTATATTCACAAGTTTATTCTGTTGATCAAATTTTTAATTCACTTAATTTTTAGATTCACTTGTTGATAGATATGTATTTGTTGTTCATAATCTTTTATCTTTTACCTTTTTCTTCCTCCTCTTCTAAAAGAATACCTTTCAGCATTTCATATAATACTGGTTTGGAGTTGATGAACTCCTTTAGTTTTTTTTCTTATCTGTGAAGCTCTTTATCTGCCCTTCAAATCTGAATGATAGCTTTGCTGGATAGAGTATTCTTGGTTGTAGGTTCTTGCTATTCATCATGTTGAATATTTCTTACCACTCCCATCTGGCCTGCATAGTTTCTGTTGAGAAATCAGCTGACAATTGTATGAGTGCTCCCTTGTAGGTAATTAACTGTTTTTCTCTTGCTGCTTTAATATTCTTTCTTTGACTTTTGCCCTTGCTATTTGAATTATGATGTGTCTTGGTGTGGTCCTCTTTGGATTCCTTTTATATGAGGTTCTGTGTGCTTCCTGGACTTGTAAGTCTATTTCTTTTACCAGATGTGGGAAGTTTTCAGTCATTATTTCTTTAAATAGGTTTTCAGTATCTTGCTCTCTTTCTTCTTCTGGCACCCCCACAATTCTGATGTTGGTACGCTTGAAGCTGTCCCAGAGTCTCCTTACATTATCTTCACATTTTTGGATTCTTTTTTCTTATTGCTTTTCCAGTTGAGTGTTTTCTGATTCTTTATGTTTCAAATTTTTGACTTGATTCTTGCCTTCCTCTAGTCTGCTGTTAGGTCTCTATATAATACTTTTTATTTTAGTCAGTGTATGTTTAATTTCTAGTTGGTCCTTTTCTATCTTTAGTTGGTCCTTTTTCATCTCCTCTTGAGTCTCGGTAAAATTATCCATCTTTTCTAAGATATTCTTGAAAAACCGTGGTTTTGAACTCTATATCCAGTCATTTGTTTTCCTTCATTTCTTTTGTTTGTGATCTCTGCCTTTGTGTCTGCATTTTCACTATGCCAGGAAAACTTCTGTGTTGGATTCTGCCTTATGATACAAGAATTGCAAAACTGCAAAAGCCTCTCTGTTGAGCTTGGGATGGGTGGAGTCTCAGGGCTTAAGGGACTGCCTTGCCTTCCAGTTGGCCCCGCCCTCCACGGCCCCTCAGTCTCATGTGACTGGGTAATCACTGGAGTGGTCGCTGTGTGTGTCCATGCTCTCGCAGTGCCTCTATACTGCTGCCTTTCTGGCTCCCCTGCACTCTGAAACCATATGAATCTGTGTCCCCAGGGTTTCGCACGAAAATGGGGTTTAGTGAAGTTAGGTGTGGCGCAGTTGGGAGGCTCTGTCTCCTGCCCACTTGTGGGAAGCTTGCGGGGCCTCCCCTGCAGGGAGGCTTAAAGAAGGGCCTTGAAAAGGGCCTTTCACTTGTAGCCTCCCTGTAAGCTGGGTCACTTGTTAATAGGGTGTCCTAAGCTTAGGGGTCAGACAAGCTTACGTGGTTAGAAAGCTATGGAACAGATTAGATGTCCTTGAGGAAGAACTTTACAGACAGAAAGGCATGTCAAGCACAGGATAAAAAGTAAATTTTTGCAAAGAATGATGAATGCTTGGCTATGCGCCCAGGTTCATGAGTCTGGCATTGATCTCTGAAACAGTAATATATAAATACATAAGTGTTTCTTAATAAATTTGCCTCCAGCAGCATCCCTGCTGTTGGTCCTCCCGATCCCCGCTTTCCATTTCTTCTTTTTCCCAGTCATCGCCTCTTACTTTCAGGTAACCCTGTCCAGGTCGGAGCGGGTCTCCGACACCCACTCATGAAAGCCAGAGGCACAATCAGCAGTCAGTCTTCTGTGCGCAGTGCTATGTGCACCACCAAACTTCTGATCTTTTGTGACTCCCCTAAATTTCCGTGCAGTGCTCCCTTTTCACAGTCCTAACTCCCCCTGTATGAGTTTCAGCTGGGCCTGGGGTTTAGTGTCTTAGGCTAAGGGGTTCAATGCCTTTGGGAGTCTCCATCTCCCTCCCACCAGATAAAGCCAACCAGGTACTCCAGCACCCGCTCTCTCCAAGCGTGCATCTCTGTACCTCAGCTTTTTGCAGCTCCTCTGGGTCTCTGTGAGCCCCTCTCTTTCCTTACAGTTGTAGAATTTTCACTCAGGCAGCTTTCCTGTGGTTCTGGATGATGTCCGTTCTGTCTTTTAGTTGTAGTTTTCAAATTGTTGTGTGAGGCAGCAGTGTAAGTATTTACCTATGCTGCCATCTTGGATTCTCTTGCCATAGATTTCTTGGCATTAATTTTTTACGTGCTGCATTACCAAAATCATTTAAGTCTATTAGGTTTTTGATGGAGTCCTTATGGTTTTTTTTTGTTTTTTTTTTATGATACATCTTCTCTACAGCCCACATTGTAAGTCAGCAGTGCTATATGCCTTGGTCTTTATTTATTTATTTATTTATTTTTATTAATTTTTTATACATGTTTCCCCATGCCCCCCCTCCCTCCCAGGCATACCCCAACCCCCCCAGTGTCTGTGTTCATTGGTTATGCTTATATGCATGCATACAAGTCCCTTGATTGATCTCCCATCTACCCCACCTAACTTTAATCTTCCTGCTATAATTTCAGTCTGTTTGA
>PVJN01055029.1:0-13218 GCA_004026805.1 Lasiurus borealis | reverse complement strand
CACCCCACACTGGGTGAACGCACCCCATACTGGGTAAATGTACCACACACTGGATGAATGCACCCCACACTGGATGAATGCACCCCACACTGGGTGAATGCACCCCCACACTGGATAAATGCACCCCACACTGGATGAACGCACCCCACACTGGGTGAACGCACCCCACACTGGGTGAACGCACCCCACACTGGGTAAATGTACCCCACACTGGGTAAATGTACCCCACACTGGGTTAACGCCCCCCACACTGGGTGAACGCACCCCACACTGGGTGAACGTACCCCACACTGGGTAAATGTACCCCACACTGGGTAAATGTACCCCACACTGGGTAAATGTACCCCACACTGGATGAACACACCCCACACTGGGTGAATGCACCCCACACTGGGTGAACGCATCCCATACTGGATGGATGCACCCCCACACTGGATGGATGCACCCCACACTGGGTGAATGCACCCCCACACTGGATGGACGCACCCCATACTAGGTGGACGCACCCCATACTGGGTAAAAACACACCCATACTGGGTGAACGCACCCCACACTGGGTAAATGCACCCAGGCGTGTGCCCTTGACCCGAATGGAACCTGGGACGTTTCAGTTTGCAGGCCGACGCTCTCCCCACTGAGCCGCACCGGCCAGGGCTGGTTTGCATTCTTCCCTGTCATTCTCTCACAAACGCGCAGTGTTCTTCCAGAAGCGACATGGCGGCGGTGATGACACCATGAGGAGTCACTATTTGGAGCATCCGGGTAACTCAGAGGCTGGTGTTTATCAGATAACTAACCGCGTGATGCTCCATCACCGCAGAGGGTAAGCGCCGTTCTCCGTGCCAGGGAGGTCACGCGGGGGAGGAAGAGCCGGAGGGAGCAGGACGTCGGGGCGGGCTGGGTTCCCACTGCCGCCGGCTTGCCAGAGGGACGCCGCGTGGTG
This sequence comes from Lasiurus borealis, assembly GCA_004026805.1. Taxonomy (NCBI): domain Eukaryota; kingdom Metazoa; phylum Chordata; class Mammalia; order Chiroptera; family Vespertilionidae; genus Lasiurus; species Lasiurus borealis. The sequence goes on along the minus strand of PVJN01055029.1, from coordinate 12,275 downwards.
AGCTGAGCTCCAGCTCCGGGGAAAACCAGCCGCGGCTTTCTGAAAAGGCGGCTTGTTCCCAAACCCTCCTTTGCCAGCTCTGTGTTTTCCTTGTTGTTGTTCGTCCTCACCCGAGGGTATTTTCCCATCGATTTTAGAGAGAGTGGGAAGGAGAAGGAGAGGCAGAGAGAGAAACATCCCTGGGAGAGAGACACGCTGATTGGTTGACTCCTGCACACACCCCGGCCAGGGCCAGGGAACCTGCAACCTGCAGTCCTCGGGCGGATGCTCTATCTACGGAGCCAAATGGGCTAGGGTGAGCTATGTTTTTTAAAACGTATTTTTGTTCATTTCAGAGAGAGGAAGGGAGAGAGAGAGGGAGATAGGGACATTGATGATGAGAGAGAACTGTTGATCAGGTGCCCCACACTGGTGATCAAGCCAGCAGCCCTAGCATGCGCCCTGACCGAGAATCAAACCGTGACCACGTGGTTCATAGGTTGATGCTCAGCCACTGAGCCACACTGGCTGGACTCCAACTATAAATTTCACTAGAGGCCCAGTGCATAAAATTTGTGCGCGGGTAGGGTACCTAGGCCTGGCCTGCAATCAGGGCGGATCTGTGGGGCAACCGGTGGGGCAATGCGGTGGGGGGGGGGGGAGTCCCTCAGCTTGGCCTACACCCTCTCCCATCTGGGACCCCTCGGGGGATGACTGACTGCTGGTTTAGGCCCGATCCCTGTGGGTGGGATGGTCGAACATCCCTCTCGTAATCCAGGACCACTGGCTCCTAACAGCTCACCTGCCCGCCTGCTTGATCGCCCCTAACCACTCTGCCTGCCAGCCTGCCCCCAACTACCCCTCCTTCCAGCCTGATCACCCCCAACTGCCCGTCCCTTCTGGCCTGATCGCCCCTAACTGCCTCTGCCTCAGCCCCGCCATCACGGCTTTGTCCAGAAGGACATCTGGAAAGTCTCCCGAAAGGTCTTTCCGTCTAATTAGCATATTGCTCTTTTACTAGTATAGAGGCCTGGTGCATGGGTAGGGGCTGGCTGGTCTGCCATGAAGGGGGTCCTGGGTCAGGGTGGGGGTTCCTTTGGGGGTCAAGGCCGGCCTGGGCAAAGGGCAGTTTGCTGGCCACCAATGCCCCAATCGGGGTGAGGGGGTCCCCGTTGGGGGGGGCGTGGCTAGCCTGGGCAAGGAGCTGAGGGATGTTTGGGGGTGGTTGGCAGGCCAGCCAAGCCCCTGGCTTTGTCTGGAAGGATGTAGGATGTCCAGAAGGATGTAGGAAGGAGGTCGGGAAGGTCTCCCGGTCTAATTAGCTTGTTACTCTTTCATTAGCACAGATGAGGCCAGATTCCCTTCACATACTTCCACCGAGACAACATATCCCAGCACGCTGAGTGCAGAGGCAGTCTGAGAGCCCAGAGGCTCCTGGGAGTGCAGACAGCAAGGAGCTGTGCAAAGCCACAGAACAATGCTGCTCTGCCTACCTGGTGTGGCTCAGTGGGTAGAGCGTCAGCCTGCGGGTGGGAGGGTCCCGGGTTCAACTCGGGTCAGGGCACAGGCCCGGGTTGCGGGCTCAGCCCCCAGTGGGGCGCATGCAGGAGGCAGCCCATCAGTGATTCGCTCTCATCACTGATGTTTCTCTCTCCCTCTCCCTTCCTCTCTGAAATCAGTTATCCTACATAAAGAGAGAGGACTATGCCGAGACTGGTGTGGCTCAGTGGATAGAGCATCGGCCTGTGGACTGAAAGGTCCCAGGTTCAATTCTGGTCAAGGGCATGTACCTTGCTTGCAGGCACAACTCCAGTAGGGGGCTTGCAGAGGGCGGCTAATCGATGTCTCTCATCGATGTTTCTGAGTTTCTATCATTCTCCCTTCCTCTCTGTAAAAAATTAATAAAATATATTTTTTAAAAAGAGAGAGAGAGAGAGACTATGCTAAGCACCTGTTATGCCCTGAGGCATAATGACCAACCACCTGAAGACCTGATCACGATCTGCAGGAGGGTGGGGCGGCGAACGAGGGGGATGGGGGGCAGAGAGCTATAGGAGGGCAGCAGCAAACTACTGGCCCACAGATTTGTGTGCAGGGCTACGTGTGTGTGTGTGTGTGCGTGTGTGTGTGTACATACATATACATACACACACATGATCTCATCAGCCTCACAGAGAACCCACGTGCACAGACTGGACAGAATCTACTCAATGTACATAAAGGAGAAGCAAAGGCAGGTCAAACAGACAGGAGGAAAGCGAATGAGAGCGGGTGGGAGGGGAGTGGAGGCGGGGTACGTGTGAACAGGTTCATTTACTGCTTCTCACGCGGAGTTTCGTTTAGCAGGGAAGCCCTGTCACGCCGGTCTGTCATCCCAATATTTGAAAAAACAAATGTTCCTCTTGTTAAGGAAGGATAATTAGCATCCAAGTGAACAGTATGGGGGGGCGGGGCCGGCCAGAGGGGGTCCATGGGGGGAAGAGAGGGACTTTGAACCATCAAGACATTTTTAAATGGAGGGTGTATATGGATCAGTTGCTGAGGTTAACATTACTGACAAACGGTGTGTTTTCTTCAAGTACATCCCTTGAAGCTGTCCCGCCACCACGGCGGGAAGGGGGAGCTGTCTGACCCCCAGGGGGCGGGAATGGATGGGCCCATCGAGGACAAGACCGAGGAGCACAGCACAGCCTCACGTGAAGGACAGCCCAGCTCGGGGAGCGCCGGATGCTGAGGACAGCGGGCTGCACCGGCAAGTGGGAGCTCAGTGGCAGAGAGGGTGTCTTTTTGTTTACAGTGGTACCTCAAGATACGAGTTTAATTCGTTCCGTGACCTTGAGGCGTGGGAAACGATGAGACACTCGAGTCGAGGTAAACGGGTGGGTCGTGTGCAGCCGGCCGATCCGCGCGATGACTCCTGTCTCAACTGTTGCTGGTATTTCAAAGCAAAAATCGCTCGCTCGACGGCTCGTATCTCAAAAATCTCGTATGTTAGGCCACTCGCATCTCAAGGTACCACTGTACTGGGTTTTGGTGGTGAAATACACGCACCGTCTACCAGCCTAACCCTCCTAAGCATCCAGTTCCTGGTGTCAACCTGGTTCACGCTGCCCGGCCACCCTCCCCACCCTCCTCTCCAGAACCTTCTGAGCCGGCCACAGGGGAGCTCAGTCCCCATGGGACCCTCACTCCCCACCCATCCCGCCCCGGCCTGGGCCCCAGCACCTCCATTCTCTGGAGCAGCGCAGCCTGGCCTCAGGGGTGCGGGCTGAGGCCACCCACAAAAACATGGGGGTCAGAACCCCCAGACGTGAGGCCTGGACCTCGCATTTCACTAGCTCCCCGATAGGCGTGCCGGGGAAGCTTGCTGTCGGTGACAACGGTGTTTGTGGAAAGAGGTCTCTTCTCACATCCAGCCCACCGCGATGGGATGAAGTGGATGGAAGGACGGATCTTGTCATTCCAGCAGGTTCCGTCCCGTCTGTGCAAGTGGGTTTTCTGTGAGAACGGAGCTGGGGCTGCTGGCGGAGCAGAGACAGAGCCCCGGGATGTTCTGGCAGCAGAGGGGGAGCTGGGCTGTCACCAAGAAGCCTGTCTGGCCCAGGGGGTGGGGGGATATGCTCAGTGGTGGAGGGTCGACCTATGAACTAGGAGGTCGCAGTTCGATTCTCAGTTCCCAGTCAGGGCACAGGCCTGGGTTGCGGGCTCCATCCCCGGTAGGAGGTGTGCAGGAGGCAGCCGATCCATGCTTCTCTCTCATCATAGATGCTTCTCTCTCTTCCCTCTCTGGAATCAATCAAGATTTTTTTTTAAAAGCATTTCTGTGTGTCTGGTCTGGGATCGCCACTCTGCAAACAGCCCTGGTTTGCTGTGGTTCACATTTTTTATTCTGAGAAAGGGTTCTTTTCATACTAAGTCTAACACATCCTTTTATGTTCGTTTTCTTTCTTTTTTAAAAACATGTTTTTATTGATTTCAGAGAGGAAGGGAGAGGGAAAGAGAGGGGGAAACATGGATGATGAGAATCATGGATCGGCTGCCTCCTGCACACCCCACACTGGGGATGCAGCCCACAAGCTAGGCCTGTGCCCTGACCAGGCATCGAACCGGGAGCTCCTGGTTCACAGGTCTACGCTCAACCACCGAGCCACGCCAGCCGGGCTTATGTTAGTTTTCTTTCTTTTTTTTCTTTTCATTTTTTTTTTAATATATTTCATTGATTCTTCACCAAGAGGAAGAGAAAGGGACAGAGAGTTAGAAATATCAATGAGAGACATCCATCAGCCGCCTCCTGCACGCCTCCCATTGGGGATGTGCCCACAACCAGGGTGCATGCTTCCAACCGGAATCGAACCCGGGATCTCCCAGTCTACAGGCCCAGGCTCCATCCACTGAGCCACACCGGCCTCGGCTTATGTTCGTTTTCTTACACAGGGTCGCCAAATGCTGTCCCTGCGGCACCCGGGCCTGCCTCTGGTTTGCGGGGTCCAGAACAACTCCTGGTTCTCTGAGGACGTTGTCCTGGGCTCCTTAGGGTGTTCGCATCCTGAACACCAACACAGACCAGCAGCGGGGCAGGCATCCACCAGAGTCTCCCTATTTCACAAGTGGGGAGCCGTATGTGTCATGTGAGCAGCCACCGGGCCCTGCTCTTTGCTGCCCTCCAGTGGATCTCAAGTGACAAGACACCACACACACACACCCAGGGCGGCCCTCGGTTCTTTCTCACGCTGCCCAAGCCTTTTAAAGCTTTACGATGGACGCTGCCGGCGCCTGGGGCTTTGCCAGCGCCTCTCAAACCCAGAGCGGAACCAGGTGCTCACCGGGAACCCGCAGAAGGTGGCTGCCTCCTCCCCCTTGACACGCCAGGCCGCTCTCTGCAGGGCTGCAGGGGACACGGGCACAAGAACACGCACGGGCACGCACACGCGGCACCCGGAGGCAGGGCCACACGGGGAAGGGGCCCAGACAGGAAGGAAAGCCACAGAGATAACCACTGGACCGGCGAGAGCAGCCTGGCATGTTCGTAATAAGTACCTCTGGCCGAAGCCGGTGTGGCTCAGTGGATAGAGCATCGGCCTGTGGACTGAAAGGTCTGGGGTTCGATTCCGGTCAAGGGCATGTACCTTGGTTGCAGGCACATCCCCAGTAGGGGGTGTGCAGGAGGCAGCTGATCAATGTCTCTCTCTCATCGATGTTTCTAACTTTCTATCCCTCTCCCTCCTCTCTGTAAAAAAAAATCAATAAAATATATATATTTAAAAATTAAAAATAAATTAAATCTGGCCTCGATGGTGGGAGGAGGTGGCTGCTGGGGATGGGAAAAGGGCCCTGGATCCACCACCGGGGTCGCCCTGACTCACGGTGCGGGCTTTCCCAGACCCAGCTCAGTGGGCTCCTGTTCCAGACGGGCCAGCGGGAGACTCAGCGGAGTCTGGGCTCCGTGGTTTGTCTGTTTCCCAAGGGGGATGGTGCGGCCGGCCCCAGCCTGAGACTCCCAGGTGGCTCCGGGCGCTGGCTGTCATCCCCTGGTCCCTGGGTCACAGGCCCATCTCACACTCTGCCCTGCCTGCTCGCAGCACAGCCCGGCCGAGGTCAGGTCACCGAGAGTCACCAAGCCCGAGGGACCCGGCAGAGCTCAGAGCGGGAAGTGACAGCCGAGGCCGGAAGGAGGGGGCTCTGGATGGCCAGTTCTCATCCTCCAGGGACAGGAGCTGCCATGGACGCCAGACGTTTCCAGGAGCAGCTGCACTGGCCTGGCCCGTGTGGCCTGTAGTCACCTGCCCCCTCCTGGCAGCTCTGCAGAGCCGTCCCAGCCTCGGGTTGCCCTGCTCTACACATCTCCCCTCCCCCGCTGCTGTCTGGGAGCCCAGGCCTGGAGCAGATGCTCTAAGTCAGTGGTTCTCAACCCGTGGGTCGAGACCCCTTTGGGGGTCGAACAACCCTTTCACAGGGGTCGCCTAAGACCATCAGAAAACACCTATTTCCCATGGTCTTAGGAACCAACACACCGCTCCTCGGTGTAGCAAGTGTAGCCATGTAGTTCACTGTTGTCCTAGGAAGACTGTTGCCCATGCTACACCATGATTCAAGACAAAATTTCATTTATTTGTCATTAGAAATAAATATTTCACAATATATAATTACGTATTGTTTTTGTGATTAATCCCTATGCTTTAATGATGTTCAATTTGTAACAATGAAAATACATCCTGCCTATCAGATATTTACATGACAGTTCATAACAGTAGCAAAATTACAGTGATGAAGTAGCAAGGGAAATCATTTTATGGTTGGGGGTCACCACCCCATGAGGAACTGTCTTAAAGGGTCGAGGCCTTGGGAAGGTTGAGAACCGCTGCTCTAAGTAATGTGAGGGCCCTGGGTGGGAGTCGGGGCAAAGTCCAGACTGTCCAGGGCTCAGTACCGCCTGGGCTGGTCACATCACCTGTCCGTCAGCCCCCCGTGTTTACGGAGCTCCCCCCCCCCCGTGCGCCCAGTGCTTTAGGGACAAAGAGGTGCGCTCAGCCCCCGCCCTGTCCTCCAGGAGCTTTTCGTCCAGTCGGCTGAACCCACAGAGCGGGGAGGACAGGACACACAGCTGGGGGCGCACCCAGCTGTCTCAGCAGTGGCTTCTTTAAAATGTTTTTATTGTTTTTTTAGAGAGAGAGGAAGGGAGAGGGAGAGATGGAAACATCAATGATGAGAGAGAAACATCACTCAGCTGCCTCCTGCACATCCCCTACTGGGGACCAAGCCCACAGTCCAGGCATGCACCCTGACTAGGAATTGAACCGGCGACCTCTTGCTGCTGAGATGGTGTCAAACCACTGAGCACACTGGCCAGGCAGCAGTGACTGCTTCACTAACACCCACAGCTTCCCACGTCCTGACATCCAAATCAGTGCCACTGTCATCCCTCCATCAGCGCCATCTCTGCCCCTGTGCCCTGTCCCTCCACAGGCCGTGGAACTGGGCCCTGGGGGAAGGACTCCCTTCTTCACGAGGACGCTCAGCGGACCCTCAGGAAATGGTGGGAGCAGGAGCCAGTAGGCTCCCGCCGCGTCCTGGGCGCCCACTCCTGGGGCCCACGGGCCCTCCCTGAGTCTTTGCAGGCTCCCCCCGGCTTCCACGGGGAAGAAAGGTCAGTCTGAAGGACAAGTGGCTCCCAGTGACCAAACCTGGAGAGCCGCGGGGAGCAGGTGGCGAGAGAAGACGTGGGAGGTGCTTTCTGGCCCTTCCTGCTGCCGCCCGACTCTCTGCTGTGGTGACCGGGGCTGTGCCCACCTCCCAGGCCCTGCCTCTGCGCTGGGCGCCTTGGGGCCGCAGGGCACCCGCCTTCTTGCCCACCCCATCCTCACACCTGGCACCGGAACCCTGTTAGACTAATGCTGGGGAGTAAGTCCTCCCCAGGCCACCCAGCCATGACCAGCCTGGCCAGCACCAGGCCTGGCCTGCTTGGGGACAGGAGAGCCCAGAAAGGGAGGAGAGGGGAGGGGAGAGGATGGCTCCCCGGCCTGCAGAGCCTGCAGGTCAAGGTCACTGCTTCATCTGCCCAGAGGTTGCCAGCAGAGCTGGCGAGGGGCAGGCCCAGGGAGGGCCAGGAGGGCAGCGAAAGCTGGAGCAGGTGGCTGCCTGTCTCCCGTGAGCTGGGACCCGCCCTTGGGTTGGGGCCAGAGCGGGGACAGGTGTGCGGCTGTCTGAGCAGCTGGAGCTGGTCCAGGTCGACAGCCACCTCCACCAGCAGCGGTGGGGCTTCCTCCTCCCCGCAGCCTCGCGCCCCTTCTCCGGCGGCCCAGACACCCGCAAGTTGGGGTGAGGCGGGCTTCTCCCCTATTTCTTCCGGCTGAGTCCCCCGCCTGCGGTCTGCGCTCAGATCACGAACACCCCGGCTGTGCGCTGCGGGCTTCGGCCAAGAGCTTCCTCAGCCTCCGGGCCTCGCCAGGGGCTCCCAGGGCCGCCAGAGACCGGGGCCGCGGGGAGACGCCGCTGGCGGCGAGGGCGCGGAGGTGGGCAGCGCGGAGGGCGAAGGTGACCCCCCGGAGTCCTGGGGGCGCCCGCCGTCTGGGGAGGCGCCTCCCACTCGCCGCCGCAGGTGTTCCAGCAGCCGCTCGCCCAGCGCGGGCTCCGGGGCGCCGCAGGCGGGCAGCGCGCGGGCCAGGCGCACCAGGCAGGCGCCGTAGCCCTCGCGGTAGCCGTCGGAGGGCGCTGCGGACGGAGAGGGGCGTGAGGCGCGGGGTGCGGACAGAGCGGGGCGGGGAGGGGGAGCTGGATGCGGCGCAGGGTGCGGGCCGGCGGGGCGGGGTCGCTTACCGGGGGCGACCGCCAGGCGCGGGGACGCGGGCAGCTCCTGCAGGAAGCGCACCGTCATCTCCAGGATCTCCGCCTTCTCCAGCTTCGCGCAGCCGGGGCTCTGCGACCGACCGCCGGGGAGAGAGAGGGACGGAGAGACGGACAGTCAGGACAGACCTCCGCCCGGCCGGCCGGCCTCCTGCGGGCCCCACCACCACCCCGCTCCGGGCAGCAGCGGGGCGCGCGCGCGCCACGGCCCGCGGAGGGGCCGGCTGCCGGGGACTAGTCCCACCTGCGCTCGGGCGGCCCTGGGCGCCGGGCGGGGACCCCTCGTAGGTTCCTGGGGTCGAGGCGACCGGCGCTCCGGCCCTCCTCGCTTCGCGCGCAGCCCCCTCTCCCCCCCGCTGCCCACCCCGTGCCCGCGCTCACCTCCAGGCCCAGCCGCGGGGGAAGGAGCGCCCGCAGCTGCCGCAGGCTCTCGTTGATGCGCGCGCGGCGGCGCTTCTCCAGCAGCGGCTTTAGGCTCTGCGGGTGCGGAGAGCGCGGTTACGCGGCGCCCAGGCAATGCGCGCGGCACGTTCCCCCCCGAACCCCAACCCCGGGCCCCGGCTCCCACCTTACGCAGCTCCGCCGGCTGCCGCGCCCTCCGAGGCAGCCCCATGCTCGACGGGGAGGCAGCCTCGCCGCGGGCCGGCGCCCGGGAGCCCTGCGCCCGCGCGGCCCTGGACGCGGGAGGAGGCGCCCGTCTGCGCAGCCCCGACCCGCGCCACTGGGGAGCGCGGCGCCGCCACCGGCCTTTAAGGAGGCGGAGTCGCCCGCCCCTCCCCGCCCCGGGAGTCAGGCCGCCGCGGCCCCCCAACCCCCCGCCTTTGTTCCGGCCCCGGGAGCGGGTGGGGGAAGCGGGGAGGCGGGGACGGCAGAGCCCCAGGGACTCGCTCCAGCCCTGCGCGTCCCAGCAGCGGCGGGTGGCGGGCCCAGGGCGCCCGGGGCCCCGGCAGCGTGTGACCTGGAGGGGGGCGTGGCGCGATGGGGGCGTGGTGTTAAGGGGGCGGAGCCTCGCCCGGGCTGCCGTCCCACCCGGTGCAGCCCCGCCCCCTCCATTCATCCAGGTTGCGCGCCTCCTCCTCCGGGAGCTCCCGGCGCGTTCCTACCGCCCCCCCGGGAGGGACTCGCCCCCGCCCCCGCCCCCGCCCCCCAAGTTGCTCCGCGGACGCAGGGTCCGAGCGGCCGGGAGAGGGGTCTGGCGAGGGCAGGCGGACCCCCGCCGGCGCTCCGAGGGCTCCGTGGACCCCAGGGGCTCTCCAGGGAGGAGGTCCGCTGGCTCCCCGTCCTCGGCACCGAGTGGTAAACTGAGGCCGGAGGAGCCCGGGGGGGGGGGGAGCCAGTCTTTTCCTCGGGCGCCGGCCCGTCCCCCCCGACCCCCAACCCCTAGCCCCGGGGGGACGGGCGGAGCCCACGTGACCGCAGGGGGGCGGGGCGGGTGCTTCGGCCCCAGCGGCCGCCGCGTGGCGGTTGGTGCCGCAAACCGGCTGGGCGTCCCCCGCCCATCTGCCCGGGGCGCCCACCCCAGCCGGCTGGCGGGGCAACGGCCGCGGGGCGAACGGCACAGGGACCGCCCCGTTGCCCCCCAGGATGGCTGAGGGCGGACCCTCCCAGCCCCGCCTGCAGGAGGCACCTGGGGCGGAGCCGGAGGGGCGCTGTCCGCGGTGCTGACTGCCCACCCCTCCCGCCAAACCCCATCTCAGGCTCTATTCCTGTCACTCCCCCCAAACCCTCCTGCCTCGTGCTCCCCCAGCCGGACCCGAAGAGGCCAGCGCGTCCATCAGAAAGGAGGTGCAGCCGAGACCGGTGTGGCTCAGTGGATAGAGCATCGGCCTGTGGAATGAAAGGTCCCAGGTTCCATTCCGGTCGGGGGCATGTGTCTTGGTTGCGGGCACATCTCCAGTGGGGGGTGTGCAGGAGGCGGCTGATGGATGTTTCTCTCTCATTGATGTTTCTGGCTCTCTGTCCCTCTCCCTTCCTCTCTGTAAAAAATCAATAAAATATATTTTTTTAAAAAAAGAAAGAATGCCGAGACCGGTTTGGCTCGGTGGATAGAGCGTCGGCCTGCGGACTGAGAGGTCCCAGGTTTGATTCTGGTCGGGGGCATGTGTCTTGGTTGCGGGCACATCTCCAGTGGGGGGTGTGCAGGAGGCGGCTGATCGATGTCTCTCTCTCATCGATGTTTCTAACTCTCTATCCCTCTCCCTTCCTCTCTGTAAAAAATCAATAAAATATATTTTTTAAAAAAGAAAGAAAGAAAGAAAGGGGGTGCAGGCAGCCTGGGCGAGGGGCTCCCGGGCCCCCTGTACCAGTCTGGCTCTCAAAGGGACAACAGGCCATCCCTTACGGAGGCCGGACTGTGTGCCCAGCACAGGGGCGTCCATTACCCCCGTTACAGTCCTGATTATGAGAATAAATAATTCAATATACTTGGCCCCGCAGGGCCTGGGGGTGCCTGAGCCCCTGCCCCTCCCCCCCCTGCATTCTTGAGCCCAGGGATCAGAAAAGGACTGTGGGTCCCTCGCTGATGTCCCAATGTCACCCTCCCCCACCCTGGCCACACTGCCTGAGGCAGTTCTGTGCCCACAAGCCCGCCCTGCACCAACCCCTACATTCTTTTGGGAGCCCCTGATCCTGGCTCCTGAGGGGAGAGGCTTGGGGGGAAGGTTCTTTTGAGAACACCCCTCCCTGTCTGTGGGCCACCATTTGAGGGCCTGTGTGGGGAGCAAATGCCCTGGCCAGTGTGTTACCCCAGTCCCCCCCCCCCCGCCCTCCACTCTCCCACTGCTTGCAGGCCTGTGCCAGCTCATGCACCACTGCTTCCACCCAGGATCCTGGGATCGGGGCGAGAGGAGGGCAGTGAAAACCTGGAAGAAAGTAATTTATAACCAGAACTTAGCTAAGTCATCGGAGTGTGCAGCGTGTGTGGGTTCAGGCATAAGGGAAGTTGGGGCCACCTAGGGCCCAGTGGGCACACACACCACCCCTGGCCCCTGCCCCTGGGTTCGGGCAGAGGACTGAAGAGGCACTTTCCACGTGACCAGTGGGTGGCCAGGGGCCCACTGGCAGATGCGGGGTGCGGGGGGGGGGGAGTCCATAATAGACACCCGGAGCGGAGAGTGGGCAGGACGGAGGCAGAGGGAACGTCAGGTGCCGAGGGAAGAAGGCAAAGCAGCCGCTGCCAGTGTGAGCTCTGCCCTTCCCCTCGGCGTCACCTCAGGCCAGATACGTTCAAAACGAACAAACGAACCTCCCTGCCTCCGTCTCCCCGGCTGTGAAACTGGGAGGGTGGCTGCACCCGCCGCATGGCCTCCCTGTGGAGAATAAAGGTGCCAGTGGAGACTGGCATGTGCCCGGTAAGTGGCGGGACTTCCATAAACAGGTCCCTGCTGGTGTGGGCTCTCTCTCCAGGGCTGCTGGGAGGACCAGGAAGGTGTGGGTCTCAGCCCACATCGGAGGGGTGACCCTACGAAAGGAGACGAAGAAGATGTTTGGCAAAGACGGGTACACACACACACACACACACCTGACTTTTATGGAGACGTCCCTCTTGGTGGGGAGAGGGCCTCCAGGACGTCTTGCTTTGCCGAACACATTCTGGGGGGCTCCCAAAATGACGAAGCCAGGCGATAGATGAGGGGGTCCAGGGCCAGCAGAGCCAGCTTGGAGTGGAGGCCTTGAATCGCAGGGCATTTCAGCTCCTTGTCCCTGCAGCACCCCTGCCAGGCTCAGGCCTCAGGGTGTGTCTGTCACTGGGTGAGCGGGGGGGAGGGGTGAACCAGCCAAGCATGGAGGTTGTCAAGGTAAGACTCCTCCCTTCCCGGCAGAGGAGAGGGGGTGGGTGGGAAGAGATCCAGCAGTGAACTTGTGTGCATGTATGCGTCACCCATGGACACAGACAATCAGGTGGTGAAGGCCTGGGATGTGGGGGGTGGGAGAGAAGGAACTGGGAGACGTCAATG
>PVJN01055028.1:0-13218 GCA_004026805.1 Lasiurus borealis | reverse complement strand
GATTTTGATAGAGAGAAAGAGAAGAGGGAAGGAGAGAGAGAGAGAGAGAGAGAGAGAGAGAGAGAGAGAGATAAACAGAGAGAGAGAAGCATGGGTTTGTTATTGCACCTATTTATGCACTCATGGTTGCTTCTTGTCTGAGCCTTTACTGGGGATGGAACCTACAACCTTGGTGTATCAGGATGACAGTCTAACCAATGAGCTGCCCGGCCAGGGCTTGGGTTTTTATATATATAGGCATTTTATTTATAGTTGGGTCATTTTATTAATCAATTTCTTAAAATAAATCATAAAATATTTTTAAAATATTTTTATTAATTCCAGAGAGAGGAAGGGAAAGGGAGAGAGAGAGAGATAGAAACATCAATGATAAGAGAGAATCACTGATTAGGTGCCTCCTGCACATCCCCTACTGGGGATCGAGCCTGCAACCCTGGCATGTGCCCTGGCAGGGAGTCGAGCCGTGACCTCCTGGTTCATGGATCCACACTCAATCACCGAGCCACACTGGCAGGCAATCATAAAATGTTTTAATTCCTTGGTTGCCTCATTTTTCTTCTGAGAAATATTTGAATACTTATAGAATAAGATTGCAAACATCAGGTTCATATTGCTCAGAAGTGAAAATTTGTTAACATGTTGTCATTTGGATTAGTTTTTGTTTTCTAGGTTAATTGGTCCTTTTGTTTTTATGAAATCTGTCTCTTTTTACCTTTTAATACTTTCTGCTTGTACCTGTTTTGTCTTATGTTAATATTGCTGTACCAGCTTTCTTATGGTTAGTGTTTCCATGACACACATTCAAATATATACCTATATTTCCAACCTGTCTACTTCCTCATATTTAAAGTGTTTCTCCTATAGTGGTGTCTTTCTTTTTCTGTCAGATAATTTCTGCCCTTTACTTGGAGTATTGAAATTTAACATGACTGGAATGATTAAGTCTACCATCTTGTTGTGTTTTTTTTTTTTATGTTGCATTTCTTCTTTGTATGTTTCTCCATTCTTGCCTTCTTGTAGATTAATAACATTTTTCTGTAATTTTTTTGTTATCGCTTCCATTAGCTTTTAAGCTGTATCTTTTAAATACTATTTTAGTGGTTACTCAAGAAATTGAACTATGAATCTTTAACCTAGACCAGTCTTTTTAGGGACCACTTCACAATGTAAGAATCCACCAAATTGGTTCTATTTACCAGTCCCATTTTTTATGCTATTGTAAAAATTTTACTTCTATATGTGTTATAAACCCCCACAATAAATTATATATGTAAATTATATATATATGTACATATACATATATATATATATTTATATATATATATATATACTTTAAAATATATTTTATTGATTTTTTTACAGAGAGGAAGGGAGGAGAGAGATAGAGAGCAAAAACATTGATCAGCTGCCTCCTGCACACCCCCCACCAGGGATGTGCCTATAACCAAGGTTATGTGCCCTTGACTAGAATCAAACCTGGGACCCTATAGTCTCCAGGCTAACGCTCTATCCACTGAGCCAAACCAGTTTCGACAATTATATTGTTTCTTTATACTATCAAAAGTCTTTTGAAGAAAGTATATGGAAGTATAAGCCTGTTTTCCCACATAGTTACCTTTTCTGTGGTTTTTACACTTATCAGTCTGAGAATAAAGACAGTGATAATACCTGTTGCTGCTGGTGACATGTGAAGACCTACAAACTTTGAAAAGAACCTGAAAAATATTTGAATGAAAACTATGCTCATTTTTCAGCTCTGGCAGTCTATCCCATAAAGATAGAATGTCCTCATGTAAGAATAAATGTGCACAGATGTTTGTGGCAGTGTTGCTTATGGTGGTAGAAAACGACACCAGGAGAAAGTCAAGGATGACTGAAGAATCAGGCAGAATTTCTGCTGTGCAATATTACATAGCCATTGAAAACTGTAAGTTAGAGTACTAACTGTTGAGCAGTTTTTTCCCAAGATGTTGTGTGAGTAAAAAAGCAAAATAAAAAAAGAAGAATCCTTCCCAAAGAACTGTATCAAAAGAAAAAATAAACCGTGTGTGTGTCACACAGCATGGAGAAAGTACGGGAGTATATACACCAGGTGATTAAGGATTAGGGTGATGATGGAGGGGAGCAGGATCAGGGGATGGAGGGTAGGCTAAGAGGAAAATGACACTGTTACAACCAGTGTTACCACGATAAGAAAACGTGCCAAGGATATAAATAGGCAATGAGCAAAATAAAAAAGATTACTGATAAGCATTTGCAAAACATGTTTGACCTCACTGTTAATCCAAGGAAGTAACAAAGGTAGTTTCTCCCTCTCAAATTGGCACACTAAAGTGATGAATATCCATTTATTGATAAGTGTGTAGGAAAATCTGTGGCTTACTTTCACATGATATGTCTTACCAGTGTAGGAGTTGAAACAGCCTCCTTTCTGGGGGCATTTGGTAGTGACATCAAAAGTCATGCAAGTATGTATCATCTGGATCCCTCAATCCTATATAATAAAAGCCTAGTATGCAAATTGTCCCCTCCACCTGAGTTCTTTCAGGGGTTCAACCGGGGCCGGGCCGGCCTGGGGAGGGGAAGGAGGCCCTGGCCCTGGCAGGCTGCAGGGGAAGGGAGGGAGGCCCTGGCCAGCAACCAGCAGCCGGTAGGGGTTCTTCCATACCAGTGCACGAATTTTGTGCACTGGGCCTCTAAGGAATTTGTCCTAAGAAAATTATCAGGGAGCCTGGTTGATGTGGCTGGTTGGTTGAGCATCGTCCCATGCACCAACACTGCCACAAACAGCTGTGCAGTGTTCCCGGTCAGGGCATATGCCCTGGTTGAGGGCTTAATCTCCAATAGGGATGTGCTGGAGGCAGCTGATCCATGTTTCTCTCATTGATGTTTCTCTCACTCTCCCTGCCTCTCTCTCCCAAATCAATAAAAACATTAAATTATCAAGGCGAGACAAAATGATTTCTGTTTAAGAAAGTTTATCTTCACCTAATTTATAATAGTAAAAAAATGAAAAACATCTAAATGTTCAAAACTAGAAGATTGGATAAATAAATTTTAATAATTCATAGAATAGAATACTGTCTGATGTTAAAATGTGTTTAGAAGTATACTTAATAATGAAGGAAAATACTCAGAATTTAATAAGTGGGAAACATGTCACAAGACAGAATTGTATGATCCCAGTAAACACCCTGTTTGCATGTGTTAAAGGTACACTTTAGATAAAAAGCCTGAAAGGACATAAATGTGTTAACTGTTTCTAACTCTAACCAGTGATGGAGATTACAGATGGTCTGAATCTTCCACTGTGAACTCCTGTGCTTTCACAAGTCACAAGAAACTCCCAGGAGTTACATTTCTGTGTAGGACAATTGGTTGAAAACGTACTTATCGGGACAGAGTTGCTGCAGTGACTGGACAGCGGTCCAGGGTCTGCCACCTTTGGCGACGTCTTCCCGGCCACCCCCTTCCGCTGTGAAGTAGAGCTGGGCAGCATGCAGGTCCCCGAGGTGTAGGGCGTCCTTTGGGTCCTGAGCAGCATGTGTGAGTGGCAGTGCTGTCCAGTGAGGCCACACACCTGGGGCCAGGTCACCGGCTCCTTCCCTAGGCCTTCAGCGAGGCCCAGGAGGCCTGTCCGGCTCTGTGTTCAAGCCCCATGAGGTCCCCACAGTGCGACAGGCAGAGGCGGGACTTCCTTCTAGGGCTGGGCATCATTTGCAGGAGGCTTCCCAGGTGCTCAGAGGTCAGTCACTTCAAAGACACTAAAAATGCCTCTTTCTTGTTTCTTTCTTGGATGTTCTATTGAGGTTGCAAATCATTTAGTACTAGCGATCAGAGGTAAAGGTGGGGTGCAGGTGAGACCCCTCAGTTCTGCTAGTGAGGATCACCCAGGTGTTTGTATGATAAAAACTTGGGTCAGTTGAATCTTCATAAAACTATCCTAATAACCCAGAGTACTCTCTCCTCTCCCCCAAAAAAGAAAAGAAAAAGGAGCCCATAATAATTTCTCCCCTTGGCTCTGAGCAGGGGGGGGAAGCACCTGTGGAACACTGTGAACAGCACCTCCCAGAGGCCGTGCACCCCGAGGAGTTCGTGGCCATCGCCGACTACTCTGCCACCGATGAGACACAGGTAGCGTGTGCATCAGGTCCACCTTCTGTGGATCCCAGCGTGCTTGGAACTAGGTGGAATGACGGAAGTAGGTGACGTTTTCCAGAAAGTCACGCTAAAGTTAGAGGCGTGTTCAGATGTTTAGAGCCAGGTGAGGCCCGTGAGTGGTCCATCCTTCCTTCCAGCCTAACATCTGTGATCCCAAGCCTGGTGTGGAGAGACCCGTGTGAGGATTGGGGGAGGAAGTACTGGCTCCAGTTTCTGCTTGGCAACTTGGATTCAGAAGCTTTCCTTGTTACTGGAAAATAAGGTTATGAAAAAAAAAAAATCCCTGCTTGAATAGGGCTTTCTGTACTTTGTAACAGGCATTTACTAGTCAGGTCCTCCAGTCACATAATCGGCCATCACACAGCTGAGTGACAGCCGAGAGGCGGTGGAGAATTCCTGTCCTTAGCCATTCGAAAATGTTTAATCTTTCCTTTAAAAAATACCGGTTAAGCTGTGCTTTTCTCTCATGTAGCTGGATAAGCCACAGAAATCTCTCAATCCTGGTGCCATTTCATAAATTGCCACTTATAATTGCCTATGGACTTCTTTTTGAAATGCGGTGCATTGGGCCCCAGTGTTAGGGGATTTATGACAAAGTCACAGTTTTGAAATCACAAACTCCACGTTTTTCTTGAATGTTCCCTTCTCCATCTGTGTTTCCAGCTCAGTTTTCTGAGGGGAGAGAAGATTCTCATCCTGAGACAAACCACCGCTGACTGGTGGTGGGGCGAGCGAGCCGGGAACTGTGGGTACATCCCAGCGAACCACCTGGGGAAGGACCCGGAGGACTGTGACGCCGAGGACACGTGGCAGGATGAGGAGTACTTCGGCAGCTACGGAACCCTGGTACTGCTTTCAGATCGCCGGTCGGCTGGCCGCGTTCTAACTTTTCAAAATATTTTCTGGGCTTCCGCTCCTCAGGGCTGGTTAGGCCACACCCTGTGATTCCAGCAGGGCTGTATTTCAGGAAAACTTGATGACTCTGAAATTAGAATTTCAGCTGACTTTTATGTGTCAGATCCTTCTTTTGATTTTTAAAAATCATTTAAAAATGTCACAAAGCTATCCTTAGCTGGCAGGCCATACAAAAGCAGGTGGTGGGCCTGGATTGGCCCATGGACTGTCCTGTTAGCTGACTCCTGGTTTAGGGAGATTATCTGAGCAATGAGATTATGACCTTTTCTCAGTATTTTAAAAAAAGTTATCAATTTTATTTAAAAAATACAAAAAAAGACATATAGCTACAATAATAATAATATCTCTATATAACTAACGTGTTAGTCTGTGTGTTATTTTTCCCAATATGGATAAAGACCCATAATGCTGTGGTCCAGACAACCCCATTTATATTTTAAAACTACATCAAAGTTGATACTGGCAGATGGAATGTTACAAAACTAATGTGGAGTGAGAGAAGCAAGATTTCAAAGAACAGTTAATGTTTGCTTCAATTACAGTGGTACCTCGAGATATGAGTTTAATTCGTTCTGTTACCTTGAGGCGTGGGAAACTATGAGATGCTCGAGTCACGGTAAACTGGTGGGTCGTGTGCAGCCTGCCGATCTGCGCGATTACTCCTATCTCAAATGTTGCTCATGTTTCAAAGCAAAAATCGCTCGCTCAAGGGCTCGTATCTCAAAAATCTTGTATTTAGGGCACTCGTATCTCGAGGTACCACTGTATATAAAAGTAAAAGGTATTGTTTATGATGAGTGTACAGAATGGCATAACTCCGAAGGAGATCAGGGACCTGGTTTCTCTGAGGACCTGAGGGGTGCTGTAGGTCATCGGGGTCTCTGATCAGCAAGGCTGGGATGGAAACGCTTGGGGCACTAACTAGGGTTGGTTGCCCTGTAACCGGATTTGATAAGCTTTTTGTAGGCGTGTCATATTTCACAATAAAAAATGCTAAATTCAACGAAGAACTGTTGATATAAACGGCACATAATGATGTTTCGGTCAATGACGGGCCACGTACGTGATGGTGATGTACCACGTGGCCAAGGTGTGCGGTGGGCTGCACCATCTAGGTTTGTGTCAGTGCACTCTGTGATGTGTGCACGACCAAACTGCCGAACGATGCATTTCTCAGAAGGGATTCTGTGCGTGACTGTAGGGTTAGAGTTTTCGGTCTCTTAAGAAAAAGACACAATGAAATCCAGAGTCTGCGTCCTCACTCCCAGCCCAGAGAGGCTGCTGCATTGCAAGTCCTCTCAGCCTCAGTGTGCGTGCTTCCACCAGGCCTCACCTACCTCAGTTTTAGTTTTTTAAATTTGTAGCAAAGGAATATTCCACACACGCTCTTTTCACCTAGCTTTGTTCTTTTCAGGTCTGTTGTTTATATCAGCTGCAGAGTATTGTGTTGCTTATAAAAAGACTGCGCTTGGTTAATGGCTTTTTATCGTGACAAGCAGTACTGTGATGGATGTCCTCCTACACCAGTATTGCTAAACTTTGCTAGGCTTTCCATTGGGTAAAGTCATAGGGTGTGTGTATGTTTTCACTTCGGTGGATTTTGCCAATTCGCCCTCCCAAAAGGTTTACCGATTGTACACCCACCAGTGGGGTGTGGATACTTACTTCACTACCACAAAGCATCAAAGGGAAGCAATTTTCAAAAACACTGTAATTGTTTAAAGTATTACATAAGTCTCCTTTTCTCCCCATTGACCTCTCCCTGACTGCCCTTACTCCCCAGCACATGCCTTCAACCCCCCCTCCCCGCCCCCACTGTCTGTGTCCATCGGTTGTGCTCATATGTGTGTATACAAGTCCTTTGGTTGATCTCTTACCCCCTCACTCCCCACCTGCCCTCATAGGTTGGACAGTTTGTTTAATGCTTCTGTGACTCTGATTCTATTTTTGTTTATGTTGTTCATTATATTCCACACATGAGTGAGATCGTGTGATACTTATCTTTCTCTGACTGGCTTATTTCGCTTAGCATAATGCTCTCCAGTTCCATCTATGTTGTTGCAAATGGTAAGAATTTCTTCTTTTCTATAGCAGCATAGTATTCCATGGTGTAGATGCACCACAGTTTTCTAATCCACTCATCTGCTGATGGGCACCTAGGCGGTTTCCAAATCTTAGCTATGGTGAATTGTGCTGCTATGAACATAGGGGTGCATTATGTCCTTTCTGATTGGTGTTTCTGGTTTCTTGGAATATTCCTAGAAGTGGGATCACTGGGTTAAATGAAGTTCAGTTTTTTAGTTTTCTTAGGAAACTCCATACTGTTCTCCACAGTGGCTGCACCATCTGCATTCCCACCAGCAGTGCACGAGGGCTCCTTTTTCTTCACATCCTCTCCAGCACTTGTGACTTTGAGCATGTTTTCATGTCTCTTGGCCTTCTGTGTGTCTTCTTTTGAAAAGTGTCTATTTAGGTTCTTTGCCCATTTTTGTGATTGGATTGTTTATCTTCCTTTTGTTAAGTTATTAAGTTTTGGAGATTAAACCCTTATCAGAGATAACATTGGCAAATATGTTCTCCCATGCAGTGGGCTTTCTTGTTGTTTTGTTGATGGTTTCTTTAGCTGTGCAGAAGCTGTATATTTTGATGTAGTCCCATTTGCTTATTTCCTCCTTAGTTCCCATTGCCCTAGGAGCTGTATCAGTAGAGATGTGGCTAGCAATCCTTTTTAAAACCTTTATTGTTGAAAGTATTACATATATTCCCTTCCCCTCCCATTCACCCCTCCAGGGAAACAATTTTCCATCTTAAAGGTGAAATACAGTATCATGTTTTTATTTTTGTTTTTAAAAGTGAGAATGATCAGTTTTTATATTTTACTAGAGGCCTTGCATGTGAAATTTGTGCACAGTTGGGAGGGTCCCTAGGCCTGGCATGCAATCAGGCTGATCTGGGGGGCCACTGGTGGGAAAGTGTTGGGGCCCCTGCTGGCACCTGCCTTGGCTGGCCTGGCGCTGCCCACTCACTGGCCCTGTCCCCCTGCCACCGCTGCAGGTTGCCTCCCTCTGTGGGGTGACCAGCAGGACGATTTGTGGGGAGGGGACTGCCTGCACACACCTTGGCTGGCTTGGGCCTGTGGGCTGGGGGCAGCTCCTGGGTTGAGCGTCTGCCCCGTGGTGGTCAGTGTGTATTATAGTGACTGGTCTTCCCACCCTTCAGTCAATTTGCAAAGTGTTCCCTCCGGAATTTGATCGGGAGACTGGAATTTGATCAGGAGCCCGGGAGTTTGATTGCTCACTTGACGTGTGCTGACCACCAGGAGGCGGCACAAAATGAAGGAAGGCCCCAGCCGGCAGCCATCAGCCAGGGAAGGAAGGCCCCAGCCTAGAGACCCCACCCGTGTATGAATTTCATGCACAGGGTCTCTAGCAAACATATGAAAATACATTTTTTTAGAACTTTTGTGATTCCATTTTTTTTACAATGAAATAATTAAATCACCTGGAATTTACTTGTAAAGAATAAGGAAAAATTTTGACTTGAATTTCCCCCAAAATATATAGCTATTCCTGTATGAGTTATTGAATCTCCTATTCTGCTGACGTAGAAATGCACATTTATCATGTTAAATTTCTAAGATCTTTCTGGAATCTGTTGTTTCATTGATCTGTTTATTTCTTCTGTAGTTCTAAAAGCTTTCATTATTGTAGCATTTTAAATTTGGGAGAGCTAGGCCTTGAGCAGCTTCTATTTTTTAGTATTGTCATGGCTAGCTTTGGCTGTTTGTTTATTTTTTATTTTTTTACTTTTAATTGTAATAAATTTTTATTGCTCACATTATTATAATTGTTCCTCTTGATTCATAACAGTAGCAAAATGACAGTGACGAAGTAGCAACAAAAATAATTTTGTGGCTGGGGGTCACCACAACATGAGGAACTGTATAAAGGGTCGCGGCATTAGAAAGGTTGAGAACCACTGCTATAAGTGATGCTGTGTGTTCTGCAGCTTGAGAGCTGAGGAGTGGGGCACGGGGCACGGGGCATGGGGCTGTGGGTACAGCCTCTCTGGGCTCTGACTGACAACTGGCTTCATGAACCATCTGGAAGGATCTTTCTCTGCCTTCCTGGGCATGGGCCCAATTCCCGAGGGGTGTGTCCCGGATTTTCAGATGTTATTTTCTCCGTACACGCAGGAGAGCCTGGAGCTGAAGCTCCAAGGACCGGTGGGGCTGTCCCCTCCCTCCAGAGCTACAGTTTCTCATCTCGCCCAGCAAACGAGGGGCAGAGTTATGTGTGAGAGGGACTTTGGGGCTTGGTGTGAAGAGGATTCTGGGGTGGGGTCCCGTGTTTCTCCTCCAGGATCTCTCCCGTTGGCTCGCCCATGCCCTTTCTTGGTGGGCACTCAGCCTGGTGGTGTCTGGTGGGGGAGGTGGCACTTCCTTTTGTCTCCGGTGGGAGCCGTGATCGGGAGGTGACGCCTGCTCTGCCTGCTAGTGGTCCATGTCTACTTCTTCGCTCCCCTGGCCACTGGGCGGAGCAAGGAGGAGCTGCAGGCACCTCACCGAGGCTGAAAGAGTCCAGAAACTTCCAGTTTATTCCTTCACCCTTTCCTTTTCATCTGTTGGCATATTTGGGTCTTTTGACTGCTTGTGTGTTCAGATGTGAGGTTGAGGGGTTAACTTAGGCCCCCCTGTTCCACCTTAAACCGCGGCTCTAATCATAGGCACTGACTCTCACTGTGCTTTTCCCGTAGAAACTCCACCTGGAGATGCTGACAGACCAGCCACGAACCACGAAATACCACCACGTGATCCTGCAGAACCGGGCGTCCCTCAAAGACAAAGTGATCCTGGATGTGGGCTGCGGGACCGGGATCATCAGCCTCTTCTGTGCACACTACGCGCAGCCCCGAGCGGTGAGTGGGAAGGAGTCTCGGTGACCTGTCCTTCGTGTACCAGGCATCGTGTTGACAGAGTTGGCAGCAGATCCTCGCAGGCCGCCGGTCAGAGGTCATGACTTTGGTTAATGAGCCACAGACAGCACAGAGTGTGATGGGACAGAGAGGAAATGTCCCGGTGAGCTGCATGTGGTGTGTGGCTTTTTAAAATATTTATTTCCCTCGAATGTAGAAACACATGCATCCCACATGTATAGGTCACATTCAGATGTCGTCCCTACCCTGAGCAGTGACTACTCGGCAGGGACAGGACAGACCTCACTCTCTTTCTTTCTTTTTCCTTTTTTAAAAATATATTTTATTGATTTTTTACAGAGGGCAGGGAGAGGGATAGAGAGTTAGAAACATCGATGAGAGAGAGACATCCATCAGCTGCCTCTTGCACATCCCCTATTGGGGATGTGCCCTCAACCAAGGTACATGCCCTTGACCAGAATCGGACCTGGGACCTTTCAGTCCGCAGACAGATGCTCTATCCACTGAGCCAAACCAGTTTCAGCTGTTTCTTTAAAGCATGCCTGGGCTGTGCAGAGTTGCAGCCCCTTGCACAGCTGATGTGATGCCAGGTGTACAGGTGCGGCCGCAGTGCAAGGACCACCTGAGTTCAGATCCCGTTGGAACCAGGACACGGTGCTCAGAACCCTCCGCTGAGAACCTGGATTGAAATGTGTCAGAAGCCACTGTGTCCTGAAAGTCGGGCTGTCCTCAGATGAGAGCCGAGAACCTGCATCGGTTAGGGATTGCTGGGCGTGAACAGGACCTGGGTTCTGGCCTTACCCAGGGGGCCTTGGGGCAGGCGGCTCTGGGGGGCGCAGAGGCTTCTGTTCCCCTATGGCCCCAGGTCTTTGGGCAGAAGGTGGAGTTAGAGTAAGAGGCAGCCCCTCCCCAGGGCTCCATCCGCACAGGCAGCGCACTGGCCCTCCCGCCGCTGCCGGCACACGGCCTTCCTCTGTCCCTGCCGCTGGCCACGTACTCCGATGAGGTTCCAACTCAGCCGAGGCGGTGACAGGCCGAGCGGTGCCAGCACGGGCCCTGATGGCGCCTCTGCCACGTGCAGGTGTACGCGGTGGAGGCCAGCGAGATGGCCCAGCACACGGGGCAGCTGGTCATGCAGAACGGCTTCGCCGACATCATCACCGTGTTCCAGCAGAAGGTGGAGGACGTGGTGCTGCCGGAGAAGGTGGACGTGCTGGTGTCCGAGTGGATGGGCACCTGCCTGCTGGTAAGGGTGGGGCAGTGGCTGGGCTGGGCTCTGGAATCTTCTTCACAAATCGTGATTAATTTTGATGTTTTCTCTAAGGGCAGATGTAAGTGATTTTTTTTTAATATGAACATTGGCCTAGTGTCTTATTTTTAACTGATTAAAAAAATGCTTTTATAAGAATCTGGTATTCTTTCTTTTATGATTTACATAAACTCTGTTTTCTTTGGGAATATCCAGTGCTTAATGCATGAGGCTGATTTTTTTTTTAAATATATATTTTATTGATTTTTTACAGAGAGGAAGGGAGAGGGATAGAGAGTTAGAAACATTGATGAGAAAGAGACATCGATCAGCTGCCTCCCCACACTCCCTACTGGGGATGTGCCCACAGCCAAGATACATGCCCTTGACTGGAATCGAACCTGGGACCCTTTAGTCTGCAGGCTGACGCTCTATCCACTGAGCCAAACCGGTTTCGGCTGAGGCTGATTTTTGATGCAAGCAGTCGTCTCTTTTCCCATAAGCCCCCTGTTTATCGGCAGTGAAACCCCGCCTGGTGCTCCCTGAGTCTCACAGGTGGGAGTGGACAGCTTTTTGGTTATGTGCCCCCCTCCCCTGCACAGTGCTATGTGCTCCCAGACCCTGAACTTGGAGGCCAGGGAGAGGTGTGGGAGCTGGGCCTGCGTGTCTCCCTCTCCTGGGACCCTCTGCCCAGTCCTCTTCTGGCTCAGGATGTAAGACATTGAGTGAAACACCCCAATCTGAAATTCAGCCTCTGTAACAATCCAGAGCAATAGCATCTGGGTGAGCCTCGGGGGGATGTGGCTGATGTTTCCAGCGAGGGGTCCATTTAAATGTGTTGTTGCTAGTTCTTATAGCTTGCAGTGTTTTGGGGAAATGCTAGCCAATTTCAGCCCTGTTGAAACGATGTCTGAAGATAAAGTGTAAATAGACTCAACACCCACGATGTAACTTGGCTTATTGATAACATCTGTGGACCCCTAAGATTATACATGGGGGGCAAGGACTCCCCGCACTGTTAAACCATAAAGCGGACACTGGCCTCTGCCCCCCAAACACCACTTAGTGTTTATTGAGCTCCTCCTGGCCATGGGACACGGGGAGCCAGCCTGTGGCGGAGGTGCGTCCACGTGTCCAGTGCAGTTGGGGGATGCTTGGCTGCCAGCATCCAGCTCTGCTGCTGGAGGTGGGGCAGTGTGGGAGACAGGAGGAGGAGGGGGGAGAGAGGAGGATGCGGGGGAGAGGGAAGAGCAGCGGGGAGAAGGGGAGAGGAGGGATGGAACAGCCTCTGGCAGGGGCAGGGGCCTGGATTCAGTGTCCCTGTGATCCAGTGGTGGGGAGGGGTGGAGGCCGGGTTTCGTGGCATTGTGCTTGAGATAGGCTGCCAGCTGCGGTCCAGGACTTTTTTTAAAAATTAATTCTTTATTATTCATATTATTACATTTGTTTCTCTTTTTTCCCCTCCATAGCTCCCCTCCACCCAACTCCCACCCTTCCCTCTGCCCTTCCCTCCCTCCCGTTGACCTCATCCATAGGTGTATGATTTTTGTCCAGTCTCTCCCTGTACACCCCTCACCTCTTTCCCCCCTGAGAATTATCAGTCCACTCCCTTTCTGTGCTCCTGATTCTTTTATATTCACCAGTTTATTCTGTTCATCAGATTTTTAATTCACTTAATTTTTAGATTCACTTGTTGATAGGTATGTATTTGTTGTTCATAATTTTTTTGTCTTTTACCTTTTTCTTCTTCCTCTTCTAAAAGAGTACCTTTAAGCATTTCACATAATCCTGGTTTGGAGTTGATGAACTCCCAGGACTTTGAAGGGGTAGAGTAGAGATCAGTTACCTATGGGATTCCCCCTGGGACTGCAGTGCTGGCAGGGTCTTCGGGTTCTGGGGTGGAGGGAGGGGTGCTGGAGGTGGCAGGGTCGGGGAGGGCAGTTAGGGTCCGTGGGAGG
>PVJN01055027.1:0-13218 GCA_004026805.1 Lasiurus borealis | reverse complement strand
GACCAACGGTGGAGCCCTGTGTTGGAGTTGAAATCATGTGCCTGGGCTGAGGCTCTGTCTCTCCCTGGGTCTGGCTCACCCCGTTAACAGCTCATCTCTCTCCACATCCCACTTGCAGCTCTGGGTCTGGCCAGGTTGATCCGCTCAGCATTCTCCAGATGCCAGGTTCTTTCCCCCTCGGGCCAAACAGGTGCTGTTCTTTCTGCCTGGAATGTTCTTTCTCCAGCCCTTGCTCTTCCTCAGCCGTCAGCTCAGACCACACCTTTTCCAGGGAGCTTTCCCCGACCCCATCCGTGCCGGTCCCCGGTTCCCTTCTTGCTCCCAGAGCTTCCTGTGTGGGAGGTGGGGGAGTGGAAGTTGGTTCAGAGGTTCTGGGTCCCCCGCAGCAGAGCCCCGGGCTCTCAAGAGCCACTTGTAACCGTGGACTTGGCCTCTCTCCCCAGGAGACTGTCTGATTCCCTCTTGTCACCCCGGAGTCCAGCTGCGGGCCTGGCACCAGCCAGGCCCTCGGAAAATGTTGGCAGCACAGCGGGTGACCCTGCTAGCCACACACCTCCCTGCTGACAGTAGCTCTTGCTTCCCCGTAGGGAGGCAGCTTCCATGGAGCGAAAGAAATGCCAGGACCCTGCCCAGACGGAAGCGGGCCAGCCTCAGCACCGACAGCCAGCACGCAGATAGCAGAGCCGTGCCCGCGGTAAGGACTGGACCCCTCTCCCATGGCCTCCGCTTGGTGCCTTCCCCAGCCCGGAGGCGGGGTGGGGGTGGGGGGACAAAGGGCAGTATCTCCTCCGTCTCTGCAGACCTTGGCTCTTCTCACCGCCGGTCCCGGGCAGCGAGGGCAGAGGTGACAGAGGACAGGATTCTTCCGGCTCCTCCCAGCCCAGTGGCCGGCTGAGAGTCTGTGGTCGCTGTCCCCTCTGAACGCCGGTGTTGGGTTTCGTTGCCAGCCTCTGCTTTTCCTCCGTCAGCCCGATCTGGTCAGGCTGGCTTGTTGCGGATGAAACTGTCTCCTGAGCTCGTTTCCCAAGGCGTGTGCCACGGCCCGCCAGCTTCTTTGGTCCCAGCGGGGAAACAACGACTTGTCGTTGCTGCAGGACTTCTCAGAGCCTTGAGGGCACGGACGTAGCACGATGGGTCTCTGAGAAGGAGCGAGCGAGTCGAGTTTCCCCACGCTTAGGATGGATCTCTTTGGGGACTAGGGTTCCTTGGCCTGTGCTTTGGGAAACAGTTCCGACAGGGAGGAGAATGCGCTGGTCAGGACCAGCACCTTGTAGGTTGGCGTTCCATGAGTGACCATGGACCACTGTGAGCCTCAGTTTCCTCGTGGATAAAAAGGGGATAATGTCAGTACCTCCCCTCCCTCAAGGAGAGTTTGGGGATGGAATACTCGGATACAGGGAAAGGCACTTGGCTGAGGTGTGTCCCAGTGCCCGCTCGCTCTCAGAGCAGTGTGTATATGGCCTGCTCTGTGATTTGGAAAACACCTTGACCAGGGATCTCCTCTGATCACGTGAGGGAGCTCAGGCCCTGGCTCTCATCCCCTTTTTACAGACATGGAAGCTGAGGCTGAGAGGGAAGAAGCCATTTACCCAAACTCCTCGGGAAAGAAGGGAGGGGACGTGGGACTTGAACCTGGGCCAGGCCCCTTTGCTCCCAGCCTCCTTGGCCCACCTCCCACCTCGGCTTTCTGTGAAGGAAAGCCTGGCCCTCCCTGACCCGGATTTTCAAAGAAATCATAACCTGGTTGTTGTTATTATTTCCTAATGACCGGCATAGTGCGTGTTCATTATGTTTTTATCATGTTTTGGTTTCAATGACCCCAAAGCACGTCCTGTCACAGCTGCTGTTCCCCGCTTGCTCTGGCTTCACTCATGGTTACCCCTGGGCCTGAGAGTGTGTATCCCGTCCGAAGGTCCCAACACCGGTTCTCGGACCCATGCCCCTGGCTCCCTGCCCTCTCCAGGTGGGTGGGGGCGCTGCGGTGTGCAGGGGCATTGCAGCCGCAGAGGTGGGGGGGAGATGCCTGCTGTGTGATTTTGTCGCCTCTCCCGTTGATGGGGACAGGGTGGGCAGTTCTGGGCCCTGCCCCGTAGGAGTTTCCTGTTGGGTTTGAGGAACTCTGTCCTGCAGAGAGGGAGGCCCGAGCTCAAGTCTCTGGCCGGCGACGAGCAGGAAGCAGCAGGTCCTACTTATCTGCGATCGGAATTCCTCTCCGTGCCAGGGCCGGCGTGGAGGCGATGGCACGGGCCGGCTGAGAGGTTTTGGCCTCTCTGGCTGCCTCAGGCGGGGGTGGGGGAGTTGGGAAGTTGAGGGGATACGCACGAGTTGTTGTGTTTGCCTGAGTCTGGCCCTGACTCAGTTTACCCTGGCAGCTCCTGGCAGAAGCCCTGGTCTGGGAGCTGTAGCGATGCTGCTTTCAGGTTGGAGCCGTGAGGGTGGGCAGAGGAGAAGAGGGAGGGGCCGCGCTGTGGCTTGGGTCTGACGATGCTCTGCTGGGGCACAGAGACGTCAGGCTGGGTGTGGGCAGGAGGGACTCCAGGCCTGGCAGCCTGACCGGGCGAGCGATTTGGCAGGACAAGCCGGGGATGAGATCGGTGCCCGAGGAGTCTCCCCCACGTGGCAGGGCTCTCGGCGCGTGGCCTGGGGTTGGCCTCTGCCTCCACCTCCCTTCTTCCACAGCAGGGCCTTCTGGCCCCGCGGCCGTCCTCCGTGGCCACCATCTGAGCCCTGGGCCCCGGGCTGGGTCGTGACATACATTGGCACCTTCCCGGCCACAGCCACCCGTGGAGGTGGTGTCATCGTTTTACAGGCCAGGCACCAGGGCTGGCAGGGACCAGGGCTCCTACCCACAGTTGCCTTAACGGCAAAGCCAGGACCCGAACCTGGTTCTGTTTGGCCTGGCAGCCTGTGCTTTTACCCCCCACTTCCCCTTCTGCTTCTCTTTTCCTCCGGTTCTTCAGTCTCCTGGGAATTTGTCGCAAAAATGCTGGTCCCCTGCACCCCACCCCTACCCCCGCCCGCCCCAGGGACCCGCAGGCAGAGTCTGGGAGCGGGACCAGGAGCCTGTGCTCGGAGGAAGCTCCCCAGGCTGTCGCCAGGCCGGTGGTCACTGACCAGGGCGACTCTCCCAGCCCTGGCCCCACCTCTGGTGACAGAGTCCCTCTGCCCCAGAGCCGACGCCCTGGCTTGGAAGCCAGCCGAGCTCCCTCCCCTCAGGACCGGGGTGTTGGTGACCTCCCGGTATGCGTGTGTCCGTGGGGACGTTGAACCTCCCCTCCTGGAGGATGTGTGGGGCTGCCGGTCCTGGACTAACTTCCCCTGCCAGCCACCGGCATCCCTGCTCATGCGCCTGATGCCTTTCTACTGCATCTTGTAGCCAGTTCTACATCCAGGCATCTCTGGAGGGCTGGCAGCCTCAGAATGAAGCAGACAGCTACAGTACCTATGGCCTCTGCCCGGCGTCCGAGTGGCTGTAAAATTCCACCGTGCGCACGTGCCAGCCGGACACCTCAGAGGCGCTGCCAAACTCGGGCTCTCTCACAGAGGCGGGGTGTCGGCAGGTGCGCTGACCGGGGGTGGGGCGGCCTGGCAAGCCCATGCTTCAAATCTCCCAGCTGGTGCCCTGGTCAGCATCCCGGGGGGCAGGCCCCTTGGCCCCAGCCCCCTGGGATCTCAGCAGAAGCTGCCTCGGCCCCGTGGGGCTGCTGCCCACGTTCGGTGACCTGTTTTTTCTATCCTCACCCAAAGGCATTTTAAAAATTGACTTTAGCTGAGAACGGTGTTGCTCAGTGGATAGAGCGTCAGCTTGTGGACTGAAAGGTCCCAGGTTTGATTCCGTTCGGGGGCATGTACCTTGCTTGCGGGCACATCTCCACTGTGGGGTGGGCAGGAGGCAGCTGATCGATGTCTCTCTCTCATTGATGTTTCTGACTTTCTATCTCTCTCCCTTCCTCTCTGTAAAAAAACAATAAAATATATTATAAATAAATAAATAAATAAATAAATAAATAAAGTACCAAGAATGCATAGGGTTGATTTAAAAAGTCACCTAGAGCCACGTTTCTCAAGAAATTTTAAAAATAAAAAAAATAAAAAATAAAAAAATTGACTTTAGAGAGACGAAGGGAGTGGGGAGAGAGGAGATTGATCAGTTGTTTCCCGTACATCCTCGACTGGGGGGAGAGGGGGCGGGTCAAAAATGCAACCTGGGTATGTGCCCTGACTGAGAATCGAACCCACCGTCCTTTTGGCGTACAGGACGATGGACACTCCAACCAGCTGAGCCCCCGGCCAGGGCACGGGTATTCAGAGCAGATCAAGACCTGCCTCTAAGGCCTCTCTGCCCCCCGGGCCCACCCCCGACACTGAGCTTCTGGGCACAGACCCAGAGCCGGGCTCCCTGCCAGCGTTCCCTTAACGCTGCACCTGCCAATCGCAGAGGCGTCTGAGGGTGGCCTGCCTGCCGGGCTTCCAGAAAGAGACCTGACTTCCGGGCCTCCCTCAGGAAAAGGGATCCTGTCCCAGGAGGCATCTCCGGGCCTGGGTGCCTGGCAGGCCCGGGAGACCTGCCTTTGAGGCGGATTGGCACAATGGAAAGTCAGATCTGGGGGGTCTTTCCCACCACCTCGCTTAGTGTCCTTGGACAGGTCACTTAATCTCCCTGGGCCTCGGACTTCAGAGCCTTAAAGGTTCTAGTAAAACTTATAAGAACAGCAGCTAGCTAACATTCCAGTGGCAGGCGCTGGGCCAGAAGTTTCTGTGGACTGCCTCCTCGAGTCCTCATCACCGCCCTATAAGGAATGGACTCATCAGCCCATTTTACAGATGAGGACACCAGAGGCCTGGCCGGCGGAGTGGCTTTCCAAAGGTCACACACTGGAGCCACCTCTTGGTTTGGGTGGAGCTGGGGAGCTCAGGCACAGGAAGCGCTGGGTGCAGTGTCAGGAACCAGCCGGGAGGGTTGGGGGGGACCCCTCACCTCCTGCTTGGCCTCCTGCTCCCGGTGGGGGGGAGTCCGATGTGGGTGTCCCTTACCTGCAGCCTTTATCCCTAAGGCGGGCCCCGCCCTGGCAAGTGAGCAGGAGGACAAGCCTGTTTGGGAGGCCCAGCCCAGAGGCGAGAGCAGTTTGGAACTGAAACTCCTTCCCCTCCCCTCCCCCCGCTGGCCCAGACTGTCTCCCCTTTTCCCTTCCCCGGGGAAGTGAGGGTGTGCCCTTCTCCGCAGGGAGAGTGCCAAGCCAGGCAGCGCCCCCAGCCCACAGCTGCTGACTCACTCCAGCTGGGTGTGGGGGCCCGGAGGGCAGCGCCTGGCGCTTGGGCGGGCGTCGGCTCAGTGTGCACCCTGGGACAAGGTCACCTCCTCTCCTCCGGCCCGGGGACCAGAGGAGGCGGGGGGCCCTGGCCCAGGAGCAGATTCACAGGCTCGGAGCCCTCCGGGGACAAGGCCGGTGACCCAGTGTCTTCCTGGTGCCTGTGGAAGTGGCCCTGCCCCCTCCCTGGGAGCGTGCTGGAGAGACGGCCTCCCCCCTACCCTCTTGCCTGGGAAGTCTTCCCAGCCTCTCTGCGCTTCAACAAAAGGCGCTCTGTGCCCTGTTTACCCGCCGCCCTGCCCGCTGCCAGGCTCAGGTGTGGAGCCCGATCTCTGTAGGCTGCAGAGGCGCTGGAGCGTGCTGGGTGGTCTTTCTCCAGGCCTGAGGGGCAGCGTGCCATTTCTTTGCCTCCTGCTCTGTCCTTAAGAAGCTTAAGGAGGAAATCCACAACGGGGACCAGGCTTGATACCCAAGGGGTGGTCCTGGGGGCCTCTGGGGGTCTGGTCTGGCCTGTAGGTGTTTGTGTTTGCAGCTTAGCCCTCACCTGTGTGTCCCCCCGACCCCCTTGAATTCTGGGAGGTTTTCTGCCCCGGCAGCTGGGTGTGGTAACTGTAGCGCGCCTTCCTATGTCAGACATGGGGTTCCCACAATACGCATCATTTTGTGTGTGATCCTCACAGTAAACCTCTGAGGCAGCGACCATCACAGTCCCTTTTACCGCCGAGGACCCTGAGGCTCAGAGGGGGAGAGCTGTGGGTCCGAGCTCGCCCGCCCTGAGACTCGCTGCCCCCGGCAAGGACTGTGCCCTGGTGAGTGCCCGCTCCCCGGGCAGGGCGGGCGGGAGTGGCTGACCTCTTTCTAGCGCAGTGGATGGCAGGTCTTCTCGTAAACTTTTACGATCCTCAGAAGCCACACAGGGAGGAAGGCCTTGGGCTTTCTGCTCCTTATAAAAGTACCAAATTTGGCCCACACTGTGTGGCACCAACCTATGAACCAGGAAGTCGAGGTTTGATTCCTGGTCGGGGCACATGCCTGGGCGGTGGGCTCCATCCCCGGCGAGGGTGATACAGGAGGCAGCTGATCAGTGGTTCTCGTCATGGATATTTCTCTCTCCCCCTCTCCCTTCCTCTCTGAAGTCAATAAAAAGAGATTTTTTAAAATAAAAGAAGTAATTTGCCTGGGGTCATGGAATGGCTGCGTGGCAGAGCTGGATTTGAACCGGTGTCTCCCCAACTCCAAGGCTCTTGTTCTTTGCACTCCTGAGATCAGCCTGCCGCCTGGGGAGGGTGGGGGAAGATCAAGCCCCTAGGTCAGTGGTTCTCAACCTGTCGAGACCCACAGGTTGAAAACCGCTAGCAGGGTCACCTAAGACCATCAAAAAACACAGGTATTTATATTATGATTCATAACAGTAGCAAAATTATGAAGTAGCAATGAAAATAATTTTATGGTTGGGGGTCACCACAACATGAGGAACTGTATTAAAGGGTTGAGAACCACTGCCCTAGGTGCTTGTCTGACTCACAGGAGCAGGGATGCTGCCGGAACCTGAGTCCACTTCTCCCTGCCTTGTAGGCCCCGTGGGAAGGGTCTGGCTGCCCCCTGCCTACTTCCACATCCCCTTGGGGGCGAGGCAGGATCAGGAGGGGGAGGCCGAGCCTGCTGGGTCCTCAGAGACCACAGGTGCTGCTGTGCCCGTGCCCAGCAGGCCAGTTGGAAGGAGGACCTGAATCTGCTGCCCTGGCAACCAGTCCAGTTGCCACTGCCTCCAGCTGCGCCTGGCAGGTGCGAGGACCAGAGAGTGGGCCAACCGGGTTGATTGGGTAAATTTTGTGTGAAACAGTTTAAGCACACAGAAAGGTATAAAGCTAAAACACCTGTTTTTATATCCAAGACTTAATTGTTGCAATAATTGCCTCCGATCTCTCTCTCAGATTATTTTAGGCACAATTAAAGTATCTTTCCCCATTTTCTCCCCACTCAGTGAAATTATTACCTCGATTTTGGGGGCTACCATGCATGTTTTTATGCCTTCACTACACCTGCATATACAGTGGTACCTCGAGATACGAGTTTAATTCGTTCCGTAACCTTGAGGCGTGGGAAACTATGAGACGCTCGAGTCGAGGTAAACTGGTGGGTCGGTAAACTGGTGGGTCGTGTGCAGCCGGCCGATCCGCGTGATGACTCCTATCTCAAATGTTTCTCGTATTTCAAAGCAAAAATCGCTCGCTCGACGGCTCGTATCTCAAAAATCTCGTATGTTAGGGCACTTGTATCTCTGGTATCACTGTACAGGATAGAAAACCTTATGTAATGTGTGTATTGGTCTGGAGCTTTTTTGTTCGATGTTTTTGAGGTCTGTCTACCCAGGTAGCGCTTTCTCTGCTTTCCTGTTCAGTTGTATGATGACAGCAGTTTATCCTCCCGCCCCTGGGTGACATTTAGCATGCTGCTGACCGTCCGCTGTTAGGGACAGCTAACTTCCGGGAGCATCCCTGTGCGTGGCTTCCAGGTCCGTGTAAAGTCTCCAAGAGCTGAGGCTCGGAGCAGTGGCTGGACCGTGGGCCTGTGAGCCAGCGTCCTCGAGGAATTCAGCCTCGCCGCAGGCGCGGGGGAGGGAAGCGGCATCTGGTTGTTTAATTTGCATTCCCTGATTAGTAGTGAGATTAATAATTACTTCATACATTAATTCCCACTTGCATTTTTTCCCCCTTTAACTTGTCTATTCATATATTTGGCCTCTGAGGCAGCGACCGTAACAGTCCCTTTTTACCGTGGAGGAAACTGAGGCTCAGAGGGGAAAGCTGTGGGTCTGAGCTCGCCCGCCCTGAGACTCGCTGCTCCCAGTGAGGACTGAGCCTCCAGAGCCAGCAGTGCCTCCAGCTGATTGTCTTTTTGTTTTTTAATATATTTTATTGATTTTTACATAGAGGTAGTCAGAGGGATAGAAAGTTAGAAACATCGATGAGAGAGAAACATCGATCAGCTGCCCCCTGCACACCTCCCACTGGTGATTTGCCCACAACCAAGGTACATGCCCCTGATCAGAATCGAACCTGGGACCTTCAGTCCCCAGGCCAGCGCTCTATCCACTGAGCCACACTGGTCAGGGCTGATTGTCTTTTTTTTTGTTTTGTTTTCAATCCTCACCTGAGAGTTTTTTAAAAAATTGATTTTAGAGAAAGGAAGGGAGGGAGGGAGAGACAGACAGACATGATGTGAGAAACTGATCTGTTGCCTCCCATATGTGCCTCAGCCGGGGATCGAGCCCAAAAGCTGGGTACGCGCCTGCCAGGGAATGGGACTCGCCACCTTCCGGTGTCTGGGACAGTGCTCCCACCAACGGAGCCACCAGCCCGGGCTCGATGGCCTTTTTCTTACGGTTCTAGGAGTTTGTGTTTGATTTGTGATCACACGGCCCTTGGTACCTTGACCACCTTTTACAAAATAGGGGTACCTCTGTGACATTCTCTGCCTGCTTCCAGACAGGGAAACTGAGGCCCTGGCAGAAAGCCGTTTCCACAGCTCTGCTAGGAGGTACTGCTGGCTCTAGAGGGCTGAGCGGGAGGGGTGGGGGCACCCCTGATTCTGCCCCTTTCCTTCCGTGCTCTGCGGACCACACGCAGCTGTCAGGTGAGGTCCGCTGCATCCGAAGGGCTGCTGGAGCAGACCTGCTGTGAGGGTGCCCTCTGTGACTTACAGGCACATCCCTTCTCCCCCCGAGCCTCAGTCTCCCTCTCTGTAAAGCGGGCAGGAGGAATACTATCCAGCCCAAAAAGGAAGGGCATTTGGATCCATGCTGCCACATGGGTGAGCCTGAGGACGTCATGTGAAGTGGAATAAGCCAGTCACAAAGGGACAAGTAGCGTGTGTCTGTCTATCTGATAGGAGGGCCCAGGTTGTCAGCGTGAGGGAAAGTGGAATGGTGGCTGCCAGGGGAGGGGAGGGGGGAAGCTTGGGGAGTCAGTGTTTAGTGGGGACAGAGTTTATGTGACGGCACTGACCGCCGCTGACCTGTCCGCCCAGAAATGGTAAAATGGTAAACGTTGTGTTGCGTGTATTTTCCTGCAGGAAAAAGTCGGAGGAGGAAAATGGCACCCAAACAATGCGCGCCTCCTGGGCGTGGGGAGCCTCTGGGCGGGCCCTCCGTCCCTGGGAATGGGGCGCTGCTCTGCCTGTGGGTGACTGGGTGTTTAGTCACCTTGAGTCACGGCTCCTGGGGCGGGTCCCTGCCCGGGAGCTCCCACCTGTGGGGATCCACCGCTTTCCCTGGGGACCTTGGGGTTGGGCTGCTTCCTCCCTCTGCCCTGGCAGCCCAGCTCTGCCTCCGGCCCTTTCGCTATACCCACTCTGGCCCTTTGCCCCTCTCAGGGCGCTCTTGAGACCCTCTGAATTGATGGAGCACCCACTGTGTGCTGAAGACTCCCGTTCCCACTGAGCCTCTGGCCCTCTCCCACGTGGCGAAGAGCTGGAGGAGCGTCGTGCCCCTGCCAGAGCTCACTGCCACCCCACTCTGCACTGAGGTGACGGACTCCGCCCAGCAGCCCGGGAGGTGCCCCGCCCTGTGTTTGGGCAGAGCCTAAAGCTGCAGGCCGGCGCGGGGCTTGCCCAAGGCCCACCTCCTCAGAGCCTCCTTAGCACCAGGGTGGCACTGCTGTAGCCACAGTGCCCCTCCCGGAACACGGGGTCCAGTTATCGGGCATCCTCCGCCTCTCCCACCCCGTCTCCACACCCACGCTGGACCTGCAGGCCCCGGCAGCGGGGGACACACCTTGGTCACTGTTATTGCCCCACGGGAGCACGCCAAGGGCTGAGCAGAGTTGAGGATGTGAGAGACATTGATGTGAGAGAAACATTGACCAGGTGTTGGAGGGGGGAGGGGGAAGAGCCAGGCATGCTGGGACAGACAGACAGGACTGCTTCCTGCCCTTCTGAGCCTCAAGCCCCCTCACCTGGAACCAGAGCCGTGACCAGTCCCGCCTCAGAGCCAGGAGTCGGGAAGGCAGCACGCGCCGAGCTCAGGACCACAGGGGCCCAGAGGCTCCGCACTGCGGGGCTGGGCGCTCTCAGTCCCGACACACCCACTCCCCTTGAAACCACATCCTGCCCGCTCATAAACCGCCTCCACCCCCCACGCCTGCCATCCTGCAGGGCCCACTCCCTCCGGGTTCTCCGGGGCTACCTGCCGCAGGCCCTCCGGCCCTCTCCTCCCGGCCCCTCTTCTCTTCCGGTCCCCCGTCGTGGGGTGTCCCGCTGGAGGAGAACTCGGGCAACCAGGAGGGCGGGTCGAATGTCTGGTGTCTCGGCAGGAGGCTGGCTGCTTGATGCCCTCCGCTGGAGTGCCACTTTCCCGGGAGTGTGGGTGGTGAGGAGCCAGCTGGTCATTAGGGCCGGGGCCTGCCTGTGGCCACCCCGGGAGGCTGACCCCGGGATGGAGCCGCCCGGCCAGGCGGAGCTGGTGTCTGCTGGCCCTGCCGTGACCTGAGCGCCGGGGGAGAGAGTGGGTGCTGCCCTCCTGGGCTCTGTCTCTCGGGACCGCTGCTGCGTGGGGCTCTGGGCAGGTGGAGGGAAGGCCAGACTTTGATAAGGCCCCAGCAGGGAGGCAGACGGATATTCAGGGGCCTGGTCTCCGCTCTGCCCTCTGTCTTTGAGAGTGACATTGGGCGGGTGACTCGACCTCTCTGGGCCTTTGCTCCCCCAGCTGTGGAATGGGGCTGAAGACAGGCCCTCCATCCTGTCATTTAAGGGGCTCCAGGAGAGGACCCCATGGTGAGGGCTAGTGCATTGCCCCAGTGTTTCCACAGGGACCTGTTTTGCTTTCCTTCTGCCCTCCCCACGCTTCCCAGCATGCTCTGGGACCGGATGGGAAGTTTGCAGGGCAGCCTGTTTAGGAAACATTCATTACTGTTGTCATTATTTATATTATGAGTAATCGAAAGAAGGTGGCCCAGTCCCACAACCTGGGCACTCATGTTCCTCTCCTAAGAGAAACAGATCCATTTGTCAAAACACAGGATTTAACCTTCGTTTAAAGTCTAGACAACCAAATAGGGTATAAAGTAAAATCACAAGTTTATTTTATTATTATTTATTTATTTATTTATTTTTACAGAGAGGAGGGAGATGGATAGAGAGTTAGAAACATCGATGAGAGAGAGCCATTCCTGCACACCCCCTACTGGGAATGTGCCCACAACCAGGAGACATGCCCTTGACCGGAATCGAACCTGGGACCTTTTGATCCGCAGGCCAATGCTCTATCCACTGAGCCAAATCGGTTTTGGCAAAAATCACAATTTTATTTTTAAAAATATACACAGAAAGGACTGGAAGGTTACCATGTTTTCACAGGGGATGTCAGGGTTAGCCTCACGCTGTTTGTATTTTCCCAGGCCGCTCCCTCGAGCATCAGGTACCTTCCTCATCCCATTCATCTGATGCTGCTCGCTACCAGAGCACCGGGCCTCGGCAGAGCGACCACGGAGGAGAGTGCGTGCACACGTTTATTCTGTGGCACGCCTCCTGTACGCCATGGCTGGGGTTCCTGAATGTGGCCTCTAAGCGAGTGTTTCCCAAACTTGGCCAATCATTAGTGTCACCGAAGTCGCATATTAAAAAATCACCCCCTAAACCCCACCCCCAAAAATCAAATCCCGGCTTTACCGAGATCCGCAGAATTGGACTCTTCTGGGAGAGATGCTGCTGCCGCTGCTTTTCGTTTCTTTATCACACGCGTGGACAGACAGGCAGAGGCCATTTTCCCTAGTGCACAGGCATGATCCCCTCCTGCTTCAGGCCGAGAACGTCTTGTTCTCTTGTCCCCTCCCCAGGAGCACCTCCTCACGCCTTCGGTGTGTGTCCTCCGATCCCCCAGGGCTCCCACAGTCCTGTACGGACATAACTCCATGCACACACTTAGGCGTGCTCAGGCGTCCCTGTTTGGTGTACAGAAGCAAGCCCCCTCTTCTGCATGAGGCTTTCCTCAGACTCTGCAGGAATCTCCTCAGGTCACTGGCGCAGCTTCCCGGCAGCTGGTTCTGAGTGAGTGGTCGTTTCAACAACCCCCTCCAGTCAGTCCGATCAGGAAGAGCAAGCATGTCAAACTCAAAAGCCAACACAGGCCAAATAAACGAGGCACACGGCCCATGGGCCACGAGTTTGACGTGCTTGAGTAAGAGAATAGGGTCGTCCTAATTGGTTTGGCTCAGTGGGTAGAGGGTTGGCCTGCAGACTGAAAGGTCCCAGGTTCGATTCCAGTCAAGGGTATGTACCTTGGTTTCGGGCACATCCCCAATAGGAGGTGTACAGGAGGCAGCTGATCCCATGTTTCTGACTTTCTATCCCTCTCCCTTCCTCCTTGTAAAAAATCAATAAAATATTTAGAGAGAGAGAGAAAGAGAATAAGGTCCAGCCGATAGCCGGAATGGGCCTGTGAGCCTGAATTAGCCATCTGTCCGTGTGGGTCCCCTCTCAGCGCTCCGTCTTCCTGTCTGTGAAATGGGGAGGCTGCCTGCCGGCCCCCACAGTGGTTTCCGGAGAAAGGCTGACCCGGGGGCTGCCCCACAAGTGGCAAGGCTCTGACCCCCAGCTAGACCCGAGGTGGAATTTTGGATAAGGAGTGCACTTCCCTTCCCCCCACTTCTCTCCCCCGCCCCCCGCCCCAGGGTCCCAGGAAGCCAGGCTGCCCTGCAGTAACCCCCTCTATGGGTGCCTTTCAGGTTGAACCATGATTCCAGTGACCGAGCTCCGCTACTTCGCGGACACGCAGCCGGCGTACCGGATCCTGAAGCCGTGGTGGGACGTGTTCACCGACTACATCTCCATCGTCATGCTGATGATCGCCGTCTTCGGGGGCACGCTGCAGGTCACCCAGGACAAGATGATCTGCCTGCCGTGCAAGTGGGTC